>JAKOGI010000172.1:760000-762500 GCA_029747015.1 Carnegiea gigantea
AAAAATAGTAATCAACGGCGACTCTATAAAGGTGTTAAGAATTATGGATAGGAGGGCCTATTTTGATAAAGATTAAAAATGCTTTGGAATTTTTTTTAAAAAAATTGTATATCATCATCTCTAATTTAAGTTTAAATTTAAAATTTAAAATTGCGAAAATTAAGCGAGATTACACCACATGCTTGGGATGAATGAGGAAAAATTAATATATCGACATATAATATGAAGACATTTCATATAAATATCCTATCCAAGTAACAATGCAGATTTCATTCGTGTTTATAAAATTCTGATCTCTCTCTCTCTTTATATATATATATATATATATGTGTGTGTGTGTGTGTGTGTGTGTGTGTGTGTGTGTGTGTGTGTGTGTGTGTGTGTGTACATATATATATATATATATATATATATATATATATATATATATATATATATATATATATATATATATATATATTCATATACGCATATATATATATATCTATATATATATATATATAATATATATATATATATATCTATATATATATTATATTATATAATATATATATATATATTATATATATATATATATATATATATATATATATATATATATATATAGACACACACACACATACATACATAGAAAGTGAAAAAAATTGGTTAAAAGATAGAATTTTTCAGATGAAAAAGTTAGGAATTATTTATTTAAAGAATTAAAATATTTTTTTCCGCTTGAATGGAAAAGTTGATTAAACAAAATGTACTTTACGAATTCTATTGCAATATACAAGCAACTTAAATATATTCCTTTTTTTAGTTTAGGAACTAAGAAATAAAATATATACTTCAAATATGAAATCTAAAACTCGATTCGAATAACCCGAATTCACACTCGAATGAACAATATTCCAACTTATTTGGGACATTAATCCAAATTCACATGAATTTTTTTTTGTCCACAGTTGCTTTATGTTGTAAGACAAATTTGTTTGGACCAAGTATTAATTGATCCAAAAATTAATTTAAACGGAAATTGACCCAACATAAATTGATCCCAATTCAAAATCTCATTAATTGAAGAAAATAAGGTAATTAGCCTTCATTTCTTGTTCTTGTTAGGGAAAAAAGTGTTTTTTTTTTTTTTTTAACTATCAACGTATTAAATTGTTACTCTCAAGGAGGATAATATTATCAATGCGCTATATATCATGTCATGCGTGCTCTTCTTGTTTCCCTCTCCTGGATAAAGAATCATGTAAATATTAGCCTATCATTTCTTGTTCTTCTTTTTTTGGGGGATGGGGGATTTTTTTTTTTTTAACTATCAACATATTAAAGTATTGTTATTAAAGAGCGTAACATTTCAATGCATTTCATCATATCATACCTTTCTTGTTTCCCTTTCCTGGATAAAGAATCATGTAAAGTGATAGCTCTTCTCGTAGTTGTGAACATGAAATTTTAATATGATTTAGAAATTAGTGTTATAAAAATTCTGTTGAAAACAAAGAAGTAAAGCAAACGAATCACTAATAAAATAAAACAAAAATAAATAGAAATTGATGAAGTAAAAAATGGTAAAGAAGGAATGAGGAACATACAAAGAATGCAAAAAAAAAAATAAAGATAAATGAAACTTTAGCTATGGAAAAGAATTAGTATTTTTCTTTTAGGATTACATCTCTACATCTCACAAAATTTGATCAAAGAGACTTTAACAATTTAAGTCGGAGAACAAAGGAATCAATTTGTTTTTATGTTGAAAACGAAGATATAAAGCAAACAAATCATTGATAAGATAAAATGCAAACAAATAGAAATTAATGAAGCAAAAAATGGTGAAGCAAGAATGAGAGATAGACCAAAAATGCACAAAAATAAGGAAAAATTTAGCAATGGAAAAGGATTAGTGTTTTTTTTTTGGGGGGGGAGAATTACAACTCATACAATCAAAGAAAAAATCTCCCAGAATTATATATGTTGTTAGATTGTTATATTAAATTAGAAGTGTTTTTAATACAACTGACAAATGTGATACTTTGAACAAAAACTTGCGTTATACAATCCAAACAAGATATTTTTGACCGAACTAATGCGACATCTATAACTTTCTTTTAACCCAAAAAAAAAAAGTAGTGATCAACAGCGACTCTATGAGGGTGTTAAGAATCGTGGATAGGAGAACCTATTTTGTTAAAGATTATAAATGCTTTGGAATTTTTTTAAAAAATTTGCATATCATTATCTCTAATATAAGCTTAAATTGAAAATTTGAAATTGTGAAAATTAGGCGGGATTACGCCATATGCTTGGGATGAAGGAGGGAAAGTTTTTTAAACACCATCATTCAACTATTTATTATATAAAGATTACTTAAGTTAACTTCTTGTCTTTTAATAAGCTAGTGTATGATAAATCAAAAATTTCTTCAAAAGAGCAAAACTCATACATTTCTACCTTTATTTATGTACTTCCTGTTTTTTTCTCTTTCAAGTCGATCACCATTATTTCG
>JAKOGI010000172.1:767500-770000 GCA_029747015.1 Carnegiea gigantea
GCGAGTGGAAGGAGTGATATTTATTTTAAGGTGTGGAAATGAGTGGGGAGGAGTGAGAAATCATGGGAAAAAGTGGGAAGAAATGAGGTGGGGTGATTCAACCATGAAAAAAACAGGGCCTTAGTGTAGCTAGTGACTATCAAAGATGGTTAAAATATTAACATTTCTATACCCCCTCGTTCCTAATAGTATATACGACAATCCTTTTTTTTCTATAAAAGTGACATAAAAGTAATGTGGACGACATTCAGATTCAATTGTATGGTAACAATTTGCACAAGTTTTACCACTTGGGACGGTAAATTATTATGTACAACCAGGTGAACAACTCAATTGTCCACCCGGACCCACCAACAGCGATTCTGAGTCATGCAACTGCCGAGCCCTAGGCTTTTTTTTTTTAAAAAAATTAATTCTCCTCAATTTTTTAAAATCGCGGTTTTCATTCTCCTCATTGTTCGATTACTCTTTGCTGCTTCGATTGCTCCTCGCTGCTTCGATTGCTTTAATGTTCAGCAATTATTGAATGGTTGGGTTTGATCTTAACGTCACTATTGATGTTGAATCTTTATAAAACAGGAATTGTTCGTCAAGTTTGATAGTGCTTTTTCGATCTCTATTTTTATTTTCGGGATTGGAAGTTGTGTTCGTTAGTTTTGCATTTTAATTAGTTAATTTCGAGATTTTTGAACTAGATTGCATTATGTAAATTTTGGTTTGCGACATATGAGAAACGATAGCTCACCGTTATGAGTTATGTGCTCACTAAATATAACTGTTGGCTCACTAAAGGTATACATTTAGCTCACTATAAAAAATATGTTACCCTGTACTGCAGAGCAGTTTTTGCTTACTAAAAGAAACGTTTGGCTCACTAGGATTGACCTGTGTGCTCACCGATATTGCATTATAACTCACCACAAATGTTATGGTTATTTTTCCAGATGATATTTTCATTATTGCTATGTACATATGAGAAATAACAGCTCATCAATATGAGCTATGTACTCACTAAATATAGTCGTTGGTTCACTAAAGAAACACATTTAACTCACTTGTATTAAACTTGTATTCAGCAATCACAAATCAATTCTCTGCTCACCAAACATAATCACTATAATTAATCTTATGCATAACAGGGAAAACAATAGCTCACTATAAAAAATCTGTTGTCTTGCACCACAGAGCATTTATGTACACTAACACAAGCGTTTGACTCACTAGAATGAAAATTGTGCTCACCAATTATGCGTTATAGCTCACCACAAAAATTATGTTGTTCTTACAGATGATACTTCATTTTTCATATCTACATTAAATCGTTCTGTTGCTGAGGCTGTTGATGTTGATTATTATGTTAGAATTTTGTGTAATCCTACTGGTGTTTCAAAAGGTAAAGGCGCATTCGTAAACTACATAATATATTTAATAAGCAATATAATATTAGTAAGAAATATTTATATTATCTTTTATTATGACATAAGTGTATTCGTATTATACATATTTAGTTAGTATAATACAAATATAGTCCAACTCACTAAAAGTATGTCATAACTCACTAAATATAACTCATAACTCACTAAAAGACGAATATATCATACCTTAGAATATGAACAAAGAAGTATATGTGCTAACTAAAATTATTTGTTCACTCATTTTTTATTATGAATGATTAGTATCCCACGCTAAATCATATTGGTCAGAAAATATATTTTATAACTCACCAAATATCTATCATAACTCACTAAAAGAATAGTATAGACAGCCAACAAATAATATTGTAAAGTTCTTGGGTTATGTTACAGCTCAATCATTTTTTACTATACCATAAAGGTGCTTGTATTATATTTTGTGAGTATAATAAAAATGTAGTGAATTAATTAAATATAGTTCAACTCACTACCTATATGTTATAACTCACTAAATATATACCATAGCTTACTTAAAAACTATAGACAACTAGAATATAGCTTATTGAGTTTCAGATGCACAATCACACTTTTTTTTAGTACAATAGCACATTTTAATAAGTTACATAGTATTTTTACTAAGTGAAACCTAGGATACATAAGATGCATTGATTTGATCTATCCACTCACTAAAAATATGTATTAGCTCACTAAAATTATATCTCAACTCACTAAGTATTGTAGTGAGCTATACATTTTTAGTGAGCTGAAATTCGATTGTACAATTGGTTCTGTACAACTGTTTGTATGATATACCAACTCAGTAAATAAATATCATAGCTCATTAAAAAAAAATATAGACAACTAGAATATAGCTTAGTGAATTTCAGATTCACAATAACACTTTTTTAGTACAATAGCACATTCAATAAGTAATAGTATTTTTACTAAGTGAAACTTGGGTACATAAGATACATTAGTTTCGGTATGTCTGCTCACTAAAAGTACGTATTAGCTCACTAAAACTGTGTCTCAGCTCACTAAAATATTTTAGTGAGCTATACATTATTTTTAGTGAGCGAAACTGGATG
>JAKOGI010000172.1:775000-805000 GCA_029747015.1 Carnegiea gigantea
ATCCACTATGAGCAGGAAAGTACACCACGATCACAATCACCTCAGTGATTCGATCTAAGAGCAGACTTACAATCTCTCTCTATTGTAATCTCTCTCAAACTACTTTTACCTCTCAATGTGTTTATGAGTACTGAAGTTATTTAGATCCTAGGGTTGACCTTCTTTATATAGGGTCTAAACAGTAGGGTTTTTCCCTTTAGCATGCAACCCTAGCCGCCAGGTGGAATCCCCCCTCGAACAAAACCCTAACCGCCTTCCGAAAGAGGCGGCGTAACAACACGGGGCATGACCGTGCCACGTGGCACGCCCCCACCGTGCCACGTGGCACGGCACCTCCGTGGCACTTTGCTGTTTGCTTCGTCTTCGGCTCTTCGTCTTGGCACGCCCTTGTCTGTGCAGCATGGACTCCCCGTGCCGATACTCGAGATTTTGGGCCATAGGACCCAACAATTGGTTTTAAGATGAAACCTCACTTGTGCTTATTGCCATGGACCTTGGTTGAAGTGGGCTCCTTCCTTGGATCTCCCCAACAAGTGATACCACTTGTTAGGAAAACCAATTAATTGAAATTCGGGCATGGTATATGCAGAAGCGATAAAGGATGTAGATATTGGAGAATATAAAACAAGAACGAAAAAGATAGAATGGGGCACATGATTTTTACGTGGAAACCCAAATCGGGAGAAAACCACGGGCGGCAACAACGGCACAAAATCCACTATGATTTGAGTGAGTACAAAACGATCTCAAAGTAAATGCCCAAGAAAGGGATCAACAACAAGAGAGATAAAGATCTCAAAGCAAACACCCAAGAAAGAGATCAATTACAATGAAAATCTCTCAACACTAACTCTAACTCTCAATGTGGAATTATAAAGGGAAGTGCCCATAGGCACTCCCAAATTGGCCCGCACAAGAGGCACTCCCAAATTGCCCGCACTAAACAAGGTTAAACAACCTAATATTTATAGAGAAGCCTCACAGGTACCAAGGGTTCAACCATAGCCGCAAACATATGTCTTGACCACCATGCATAATCTTTACCAAAAAAGAAAAACATATTCAATACAAAATATGGAATAATATAATTTCCATAAAATAGAATATCTCTAACCATACAACTTGAGCCTTCGGTGCCAAGCAATAATCTTCAAAAAGAAAATAACCTTATTTATTTCCAAAACCGGCAAATAAATTTGGGACAAATCCCAACAAACTCCACCTTGGAACAAATTCCTTGGAATGGACGAACACAGCAAAATCGATCTTGTTATGACGTCAAAATTCTCAATATCAATGAGAAACATCCTTCAAGAAAATGTTCGAAATTCGGATTAATAACCTTGCTCTGATACCACTTGTTGGGATTGGTTTTAAGATGAAACCTCACTTGTGCTTATTGCCATGGACCTTGGTTTAAGTGGGCTCCTTCCTTGGATCTCTCCAACAAGTGATACCACTTGTTAGAAAAACCAATTAATTGAAATTCGAACATGGTATATGCGGAAGCGATAAAGGATGTAGATATTGGAGAATATAAAACAAGAACGAAAAAGATAGAATGAGGCACATGATTTTTACGTGGAAACCCAAATCGGGAGAAAACCACGGGCGGCAACAACGGCACAAAATCCACTATGATTTGAGTGAGTACAAAACAATCTCAAAGTAAACGCCCAAGAAAGAGATCAACAACAATAGAGATAAAGATCTCAAAGCAAACACCCAAGAAAGAGATCAATTACAACGAAAATCTCTTAACACTAACTCTAACTCTCAATGTGGAATAGAAAAGGGAAGTGCCCACAGGCACTCCCAAATTGCCCCGCACAAGAGGCACTCCCAAATTGCCCGCACCAAATAAGGTTAAACAACCTAGTATTTATAGAGAAGCCTCACAGGTACCAAGGGTTCAATCCTAGCCGCAAACATATGTCTTGACCACCAAGCATCATCTTTACCAAAAAAGAAAAAGATTTTCAATATAAAATATAGAATAATATAATTTCCATAAAATAGAATATCTCTAACCACACAACTTGAGCCTTGGGTGCCAAGTAATAATCTTCAAAAAGGAAATAACTTTATTTATGTTCAAAACCGGCAAATAAATTTGGGACAAATCCCAACAACTTTATACACCCTTTTTCCAGCCCTATTTTTCTCTCTCTGTCCTCTCCTCCAAGATGAAAGAAATAAGAACTGAAAGCAACTGATTGTCCCAGTGCACACAACACTTTTGGGTTCCCCATGGTTGGTCTCTCTCCTTCTCTCTAGCGGTGCAGAGACTAGGACTCCATTGT
Organism: Carnegiea gigantea; assembly: GCA_029747015.1. Taxonomy (NCBI): domain Eukaryota; kingdom Viridiplantae; phylum Streptophyta; class Magnoliopsida; order Caryophyllales; family Cactaceae; genus Carnegiea; species Carnegiea gigantea. Next base: position 777,304 of record JAKOGI010000172.1, read on the forward strand.
TGTGGACTCAAAGAATTTGTTCAATACCAAGCACGGAGACTTGGCAACCATCAGCAGCCACAACCATGAGAGGTGAACACTATTCATCGAAGCTTGGTTGCGGGTGCCAGCCCCAATCTAGGGCTGTGCAAAACAACAACGATTTTTTGGTTCAAGAAAATTTCAAACCGTAACTGAGCTAAAAATTTCAATTAACAATTTTTTGGTTGGCGGAAAATTTTGGTCCGTTCAAAACTCGAACTGTATCAGATTTAAAAAATTCGGTTAACTGGTCTTTCACTTTGATTAACCTACTTTTTAGTTCAGTTACTGATTAGCCATTCACAACTAATAAACAAACATGTATACTTTCTTACCAAATTTTTTTCATTCTTTGTGTTTAAAATTTTTTTATAAAAATTAAATTTTGGTTGCCATCAATAAATAATAAAAAAGTGCAATTTCTTATTTAAATTTTTCATTTTTCATGTATAATTGTTTTAAGAAAAATAATTTCGGTTCTGTTAACCATTGGTTAACCGTATTTTCAAACCGTCTGAACCGAGAACCAATTTTTTTTTTCAGTTCGGGTAATTTTTTGGAAAATTTGTTCGGTGAGCCTATGTTTCAGTTCGGTTTTTTTTGGTTTTATTTTACTTTTTTTTTGGGGGTACAACCCTACCCCAAGCCCGCGAACCTCCATTGTGGACTCGTAGTTCTATTATGGTTAGGGTTTCAAATGTTAATCTAATTTATATGTTTCATTGCACTATTCTAGGTAATACACAAGTTATTTACATCAATTCTTGAACTTAAAATTGAAGTAGGGAATAAATGCAGAAAGTTTTAGGAGTGCTCCTTCATGAAAATTTTTGACGTTGTGCCTTCAGAGTTGAGGCCAGTGGGGACTCGAGGGTTGACCACGGCAATGATGGATAGTTGTCTTAGTTGATGGTGAATTAGGGTCATGAATCATTAAATCAATGGGTTCAATCATTAAATGAAGATACTTGATAGCGATGATGACCGATAAGTAGCAATTTTACTGCGAATTAGGGCTAGATGATGGATACTGGCAAGGCTATTAGAATCGAGATCTTCAGTTAAAATTGATAGGGTCCTTAGAATTAGAATCATAAAATCGGATCGAGAACCTTAAAATTCTAATATTTCAATCATTTTCATGAGGACAAAAATCTTAATAAACAATCACAAAGATAGTGAAATTCAATTTAACTATATTTTATGGGCAATTTTGATACAAAATATGTATTTTAAGAGTAACTTCTCGATTATAATTAAGTACAAGGACTTGGTGAAATTTATCTAGGATCATGAATGAAATCGCTAGATTGCAGAATCATATTATGATCTTACCATATATTTTTTGAACCAAATTAGGATCATAAGATCCTAACGACTTTGGGCGTGTTTGGCAATAGCGTTTCGGGAAGCGTTTGGCGTTTTGATTAAGTCAATACACTCATCACGTAATTTTTAGTATTCGGTCACGTAGTGTTTTAACTAGCATTCCAAGTAACGTTTAGCGTTTTAAGTAGCGTTTTTGAAAAGCTAATAGTATTAACGTTTTACGTTCAAAAGTAGCGTTTCATTTTTTTTTACCAAAAATTACTCTTTGGAAATTTTATCTTTGAAAATTATCTATATTCTTTTATGTCAATTTACATTAACAGCTAATCCAACAGCTAAATTTACCGAACATATTTTATTCAACTGTTCTTCTAAATAGCTATCCGCTACCAGCTAAATTAGAAACTCTATCTGCTACCTGAACAGCTATCCGCTACCTAAACTGCTATCCACTACTTGAACCACTAATTTTGCCGAACATGGCCAAAATAGTAGGAGGATGACCGATGGAGGGTTTTTGGATAGTAGAAAGATCGGGCATTTACTAACTTTGGATACTGGATAGTGTTACAGTTGATTGTGTTGTTTTGATTCATAGTTTGGAATGAATACAATAGTTAGTATGTGTGTGTGGGGGTGTGTGTGTTTTAAATTTCTAAGAATTTATGACATTTTGCTAATTGAATTGCCTTGTTTCCTCCTGCTAGCTAAATATAGGTGTATCTTGTCTAGAATTGTGTAGGGACCTTGGAGTTTTTAAATTCATAAGATATGTGTGTGTTGAATTTTTGGGACTTAAGAATTAGTGGTTGCGAGCACTCAAATTATTATTTTGCAGGTTTGTCTTTTGTTTTTTGGAGGTACAGTTAAATATGGATTGATCCAATCCAATTATTTGGCACTCAAAAAGACAACAACTTGAAAATGGTGATGAATATTAATAAATGAACACTCTTGTTTTAAATTTCTAAATGTGTCACTGTATATACATACATACACACATACATGCATTCATACATATACATACATAGGTGTGTACATACTACACACACACACACACACACACACACACACACACACATATATGTATATACACATACATACATACATATACATACATATATATATATATATATATATATATATATATATATATATATATATATATATATATATATATATATATATATGCACACACGCATACATACATAATACACATACATATATACGCACACACACACACACACACACACACACACATATATATATATATACATACATACATACATACATACATACATACATATATGCATATAATATATATATTATATATATATATATATATATATATATATATATATATATTATATATATATATTATATACACACACATACACACACACACACACACACACACACATATATATATATATATATGTATACAAAGATACACATATTCATGTATGTATCTGTGTGTACATGTATTTGTGCGTGTGTGTAGAGAGAGGGAGAAAGAGAGAGAAATGATATCGAATTAAAAGCGAGGGTGAAAATGAGAGAAGTCCATGTCAAATTAGAACTGTTGAAAATGGTGCTCATGGTGGCAGTAGAGGCAGAGTCGGTTATGAATTAGAGGAGCTAGGGTTAGGGTATCGAATTTTAGGACCCTTGGGGAGAAAGAAAGAAGGAGGCTTGGTTAGAGTTTTAGGATTTTAGGATCGAACTTGCTCTAATACCATGTGAGATTTAGGAAAAAGAAAAGTTCACCTAACTCTGGAAGCCTGAAGTTGTATTTATAAGAATGGGTACAAATATAGAGTTACAATAATATCCCCATACTCTATTAATATTGAATGTTCTATATTGGTGTGTAGCATAATAAGATCGTATAAAATAATTGCTGTTAAGAATACTGTATAATTTCTCCCCTTATGATTGGTTCATATGAGTAGCTACAATCTTGATATAGCAATTTCATAAACACATAATCATATGGATGATAATATGTATGGATTATAGCACATTAATGAAGCTATTTTTTCTTTTAATTAATACCTAAGAACCACTATCCTTCCAGTGATATAGAAGCTAATGATATCATGAATAAGAAATAGATCACGTCCCGCAGGCATAAATGAAGTGAGGTCTGAGTCCAAGGAATGATTATGGAATGAGATATTCAATCATGGAAAAGTAAAGTATCCTAAATGTTTGAACAGATTTTTATTAGACAAATCAGAAGGGGATTTTTTTGAAACATATTGAAGTTCCATATACCACTCAAAAGGGGATTTTTTGAAACATTGTGAAGTTCCATATCCCACACAAAAGGAAAAGTAAACATTTTGAAACATTGTGAAGTTCCGTGTGCTCAAAAGTAATGTATTATTTGAACCATACAAAAGGGGATTTTATTAAAAAAATATGTTTACCTGATTTTTACCTTAGATAATCCATATACCACAAATCGACTCTCTCTTTGTGGAGCTCTACATAGATTTAATCTACATGAACCATTTCTTGATAGTCTACTATTGATTAAATCTTGAAATATTGTTGACATTTTGCCTCAATATTGTTCATCTTGCAAAAATTATTTTTTTGAACAATATTTCGGTATCCTTTTCTTCTTCGGTTCATAATGGTTAGGTGCAAGAAAAGATAATGACATAAAGTTTTTCTTTCTATCAACCTTGAACACATTTTCTTGACTTAATACTTCCATCAAGAATTTTTAAAAGTTAAAAATTTGATGTAACATTTAAATCATAAAAAATATGACAAATTGTTTCTCTCAACTTAGTACACTTTATTGACTTAATACAACAATCATGATACTACAACCACTTTTGAAAGTTTATGAACGATTCTTTGTTTTTCTCATCATTTTCATGTAACTCAATAAATTGGTCATTCTAGAAATTGGCATCCAGAAAATTTAAACTAGATCGTCACAATCAAATACTACCTCTCTATAAGGCTAATGTTCTTTATTGATTTGCTCTGTATAAGAATCATCTTGAACTTTCTTATAGACAGCAACAAATCACCCTATTAACATTACTGTCTCAGACATATTCATTAGTGTCATCTTCAAAAAACTCCACTCGGAACTCCTTAATCTCGCCTTTCTTCTGCTGTTTAAGCACGTTAAAATTTGAAAATCTTTCATTAGCGCCATTTAAATAATAAAGATAACCACAAATCTCTTTGGCACTTTTACAATATAAAACAGATTCACAAACATCAATAGTAAGACCACAAGTATATTTATGGTTTTAAAATTTTTGGATATCATCTTGTAATCATCGTCCATAAATTGATCCTTTGGTTTTCAATGGCAATAGGACCCTTCTTAATTATCACCCAAAGATCAAGACCCTTGTTCTTAGCATAGAGCTCCATTATCTCCTGCAATCAAAAATAGTTAGTAGTCATAAAAAGATGTGGACAATCAGAATCAAGAATATTACTAGCCATGGATCCGAGCTATTAGACAATTAAGTCCAAATAATAGCACCTACTCTAATACCAAATGAAAGTTAGATTAGGCTAGTCAAATCATCATAGAGAAGGTGAATATGATGATTAGCAAACATTGAAACAACTTATGAAATTAAATGCGAAAATAAAAGTGGGACAAAATACGTCAATATTTCTACGATTTTAGCTCTTCCAAACAAGGTTAGTTACCGTCTAAAGCTTTTGTCCCTTAGGATTTAAACCGCTCCACTTCTTACACTTAAGAAGTTACAACTCGAGTCTTTCGGCCCTACAATGGCTCCCTTGGATACTTTTAAGGTTATCTAGTTGATATTGAGAATCCTCTCAATATATCAACTACTCAACTAAGTGTCTTAAGTTGAGTCACTCACTAAATATTGTCCACTCAATACTTAATTACCCAAGTAATTTCTCCCCAATTTATTACTTATTATAAGATTCCCTTTCAAGAAGTTATTCTGATAAAATGAGTATAGCTAATGATCAAATCAATATTCAAGTTCTAGGTAGCCCCTTTATAAGGTGAGCTTGGATGATGACACAATAACAATGCCTTACCTAATTATTTCTCTCATATATAGTTAAATTTAATAGAGAGAGAGGTGAGAAATGACCCATCTTTTCGTATTGGAGTAATAGAGAGAGAAGTAACCCATCATGATCCAATTACTCAGAGTATATGGAAACAGGGGAGTATGCGATAAAGAAGGAATTTAGGTGACGGCAGTTACGTGATTGGGGGATATCTTTTTTTGATTTGAAGGTGCAATCACAGCAGTTACATTAGTAAGGCAAGAGTAGGGTTTTTCTTTTTTTTTTTTTTTTTTTTTTTTTTTTTTTTGAGGATCGGCTAGTAAGGCAAGAGTTTGAGGGAGAGGAGACATGGAAGACTGGGTAGGTAATTGAAGAGATTAAAAATAGTATATCATGAATTAAAAAAAAAAGATAAAAGAAGAGAGAAGAATGACATAACGTGGGAGATTCGTGGTTAGTTAACCAATTAGATTTTACTTTTTTTTTTTAATTGCTTTTGGTTTGAGGTTGTGGAACGTGGAAGGTTGGGCAGCTATAATTTCTTCTTTCTTTTTTTTGGGCTGTTTGAGGGCTGGTCAGTTACTGTACATAGTGGGAGGTTACATCACTTCAAAATTTAAACACTAAAGATTGCACAAAAATTAGGGGGGAGTGCACCAAATTGCAGCAATTCTGAAATCCTCAAATATTAGCACATAATCTATTTTAGCATTTATTATATAAAGATTCTATATAAGCCTTCCATGTACAAACTATTGATCATGGTTTGAACACAAAAAAAAACAAAAGAGGCTATTGATCGAGCATGAATCTGGAGATTAAGAGGATCAATGTTGAAGAAGTGGACAAGAGTTGGCATTTGGCAATCTTAGAAGATCAAAAGGTGTAATATAACTAAGAATGCCCTTAAATTGGTTTCAAAGATGAAAGCAAAGGGTGCTTGGGAATTGGAAGATCGGTTGCAAACATAATGTGGGAGCTGAGTCATTGGCAGCAAGCCATATGTCTAAGATCGCCTTAAGAAACATTAGATGTTTCGAGATTGCGTAGGAATAAAATGAAGGGAGTATGATGATGGAATGACAAACTAAAAGAGAAGATTAAGCAAAAACAGGAGGCCTACACTATTTTAATGAATAACTCATCTGCACATGCAAGATTGGCCTTTGCCCTCTGGCAATGGACAAAACTATTGCCTTAGGGCCTAAAAGTGTTTCCGTGGGTCTAGTGCAACGGCTTTTTGACTGTGGCATTTGATGGGTGTTGCATTAGATGTACCGCAATAGTTTTTAGTCCTAAAGCAACGTTTACTTTAACCGTTACAGAAAGGCATAAAAAGTGTTGCCATAGGTCAAGCTCTTGCAACAATTTTCAATAAATGCTAAGGCAACACATATTTTATCTCTTGCAACGCTTCGAGTCAATACAAAGTCAAAGCCCTTTAAATTAGTAACTATCCCTTGACAACATCATAATTTCTCACAATCTATCATTCATCAAAATTACAAGTATAAACCACAACTGCAAGTTTCCATTTGTCAAAAATTCATATATAGTATTTGATCAAATTTTAATAATACATAAATTTGTTGATAACAAAGTTCATTGTACACATATATCAATCAAAATCTCTCAAATTACCATACACACACCAAAATCCAAAAATACAATGATTTTCCCCTAATGATAAAGGGGGCCAAAAGAGAGAAAGAATCCTTCCGAATAAGTCTTCTTGATTTTGTGGATGCACATAGATGACCAAAATATTTTCTGAATAGTACTTAATAGTTAATAGGCACTGAGCACCCAATCAAAAAAAAGAATAAAAAGTTAATTACACAACAATATAATGAATACAACATAAGAATAGTTATAGAAGATTACTAGTATTACATTTCCGGCTCCTTCCAATTTGAGGCTTTAGCCCCTAGGACCTACATATTATCCAATTCTTTGCTTCTAAAGATAATTTGAAAACAAACATGCATGTTTAAAATATGCTCTTTCCAAAGTATAAAAGATATGAAACAATATCATAATATGCAAAAATTCAAATTCGTCGAAATGATGAGAAGCCCCAATAGATTGTTGATTCCTACTCCTAGGTGGTTTTTTGGACATTCCAGTAAGAAGATCAAGTGTTCAAACCCCAATAGAAAGCTAGATGCATAAGCAAATGAAAAATTGGAATAGATGAGTTGAATAAGAAGACCAAGAAACAACTAAACGAAAAAATTTTGACGAAAGGTTCGAAGAAATCTCCAAAATTACACTTCAAAACAAACTGTATATAGTTGGCAAAACTATCATATGGTTTGCAAAATAGATCAACATTAGGCAATGAAAGTCAAAAAAAAAAAAAAAAACCTTAATAACTGAATTGGGATTTCTAAGTCTCCAAATAAAATGTCTAAGGTGTGCAAACTCCATCACTTTGGTTACAGGGGCCTATGTTACTATCCTGCTACAGGCAAAAACACTAACCCCTTCATTTTTCCCTTCATCTAAAAAAATGAATGGTAGAATGTGCATGAGTAGCTGTTACAAAAGCAAGTGAGAATCAGACACAGGATAGAAGGCCATTGCTCTTTTGTAACTTGAAATATAAGTTTCAACAACTTTACCCTTAAACATCATCAATTTTTCAAATGTTCCATAAGCATCATCGATTTTTCCACAAGTTTTCCTACTCATTCACTTTATGTTTGAGCTGCAAATTAAATTTTTAAAGAATGAGCTTGTGGGAAGATTGATTTATTTCACAAAGAAGAAAAGTAGTTCTCTTACACAAAATCACACTTAGGAAATATACCCCATTACATTCAACCCTCCCCCCCTTCCAAAAAAGAGATTAAGGTATAAAGATTGTTGTTGTAGTAAGCCTATAGTGTAAGAAGCACAAAACAGCCTGAATAATACTTCTCAGCATAGTGTAAGAAGTCCAGCTATCAAAAGGATGTGTTACTTAATTTGTTAATTATCTTACAAGCATAAAGACCTTTATCGAAGACTACATAACTTTTAGTACTTAATTTTCATGCATAAGCAAGAAACCATCCCCAGCCCCATTTCCTTCAAACATTGAACCATTCTAATGCTCTTCTCGGTTGGAGCAGGGGATCCATAGGATTCATAGCATTTAGCCACCAACATGGTAGGAAGCAGTAGATAAGAAGTAAATCTCTCGGTAAACAGAGCCTAACCAATAGCAATTTAAAAAATTTCTTTAACTCACAACAATTAACGCTTTGTGAATGAAGAAAAAAACCTTTGGATTTGGTTCTCAAAGTTCCTCCATCCCATGTTCACTGTATTCAATTTTGCTCCCTTGCCAGGGAGCAAATTGGACTAAATTGCATGCCAAAATTGTTCATTTACTTGCAACGATTACACTTTGTTGCTATTAAAGATATGAATCAAAATTAGGTTCTCAAAGTTAACCAATAAAACACCAAGACAGATTAGTCTTCTTAAAAAAAGTCATCTAAATAATCAAACGAAACATCCTAACAACCCTATTTATGCAAACTCTTTATAATCATTCAATGAAGAACAAAGTAAGGGAAAAAAGAAAATAAACAATGTGTTTAGACATGCAATGAGGCAAAAAATAGGACATACATAGAAAAGGAAAGGTAAGATAAAAATAGCTACAAGAATCTCAACTAAGGTTACAAGAACACAAAATTAACAATTTTAACTGCGACAATTTACGAATTTCAACATCGAGACCAAAGCTAGGGTTAGAGGAAGTAGGAACACCAAATCACCAAATTTGGATGACAATAGTTATGAATTTCAAATTGGGGTCGAACGTAGGGTTATAGGAGCTCAAATTCTCAATTTCATGCTCCTACAATTTACAAATTTTAACATCAAGATCAGAACTAGGTTACAAGAATGGAAGATTGACAATTTGAAACTGAATATGCATTCCCAGAATCTGATTTGAAGTATATGGCAATAAATTACCTGGTTGCTTTCCCGTGGTGCTGATTGACATGAATCATTTGAGCCATTTGATAAAAAGGGTTAGATTTGCTCTTCTAAAATCTAAACAAACAGTTTGTTCGATTCTTCCCAGCAATTAATCTTCAAATCCATGACCAATGTAGTGCAGAGCATTGAATAACAAGAAGCGATGAACTCTCGAGTTCAGATGAAAGACGTGGATGCATAGAGTGAGGTAATAAGCGGGGGAGAGGGGGAAATGATACATCAGGCAATTTATGAAAGAAAATGGACGGCCTGCGCATGAAATGCAAAGTAGGGTTTAGGTTTTGGACGGTTCTTCCAATTTTTCATTTTGACAATGACCCTGTCCTCCAAAAAGCTATGGCAACAGTTTTCCAACGTTGCTTAATCTACTTATTGCAATAGTCGTTTGCTAGTGTTGCATTAGGTAGATACTTTACGCAACGGTTGTGAACCTGTTGCACAAATTATTGCAACAATTCTTCAAAATGTTGCCTCCTGGTTGTTGCCATAGACCACTTTTCTTGTAGTGGTACAAACAAAAGATGATTATAAAGCAAAGTATATAACGATTAAAAAGAGGCAACAAAAGCACTCACAAGAGAAACAAATAGAGTTTATGAGAGGATATACCAAAAACGAGACATTGGGTGTTGTGGGGGGGGGGGGGGGAAGAAAGAGACATTCAAGATTGCACTAAGTGGGGATAGCAAAACAAGACGCTTAATTAGGAAATGTAAGTTGTACCAAGGTTGGGAAAGGTAAGGCTCTAGAAGAGGAAGCTAATATAAATAAGAGGTTGACAGTTTAATTTTGTGGACTTTTTAATAGTGAATAGGTAGGAATTCACAACTATTAATTAGAACAACACAACTATCTCAGGAATCAAAAGGTCAAGCTTGGTAGTCGTATCGCCAAGGATGAAATTAAGGTCATGTTTGGTAAACAGCTATTAAATGTTAGTTGATGATTATTTATATTAGCTGTTAGCTGTTTATAAAAAAAGTGTTTGGTAAAATTAGCTGTTTTTAAAAAAAGATATTCAGTGAAATTTCATTTGTACCTTTATCTCTAAATTACTTTTTAATTAAAAATAAATTTTTTATTTACTACTTATCTTATTTTCTTTCCAAAAAGAATTAAATTGATGTCATATATACCAATTAACTTTGTTGATAAAACCTTAATTTGTTACTAGTTATACATATTTTGTATTCTTATTAATTTTTTTCTTGTCAACTTGTATATATCTATCTACATGATAATTATATCTCAGAATATTATTTTGTTATTTGTTACATATTTTATTATTATGAATTGAAATTTATATAGCCGAATGATTTAATCTTGGATAGATTAAATTTAAATAATACACAACATCAAATATAGTTACAAAAGGCTAATGGCACATGACGTATTTTTTAAACTCTTGGGTAGTTATGTTATTTTTACAAACAGCTATTTCTAAAAAGCTAATAGAAATAGCCTTCTGAGAAAGAATTGTTTGGGTCCAAACAACTTTTCCAAATAGCTCTTCAAACAAACACCAATTTAACTGTTTTGACTAGTCAAAACAGCTAAATCCTCCCCCCCCCAAAAGGTCTTTTTTTCCAAAATTACTCTTGCAACCAAATGCCTCCTAAATATGATTTCAGACAATGAAAAACAAGACGGCATTAGGTCATATGGTATACCTATGGAAGTTTTGGAAATGCTTGCCAAAGGAAGGGTCTGATTGGTTAACTAAGTTATCTAGTGTCATTTGTAAGACTACTAAGATGCCACATAAATGGAAAAATAGCACAGATATGCTGTTATACAAAAATAAGGGTAACATATTAAGTTACTAAGTCATACTATGAAATTTCGGGATAGAGTCATTGAGAAGAGGTTACAAAAGGATATAAATGATTAAGAGAATTAGTTTGGTTTTATGAGAGAGAGAGAGAGTAACTATAAAAGCAATTCGTCTCATAAGAAGGCCTATACAACTTTAAAGGATAGAGAAATGGATTTGCACATGGTTTCGATTGTTCCTGAGAAGGCTTATCATGGAGCGTTTGGAAAGGTACTGTGGAAGTGCTTGGAGAAGAAAGTTGTCCCAATAGTATATATCGAGGTTATTAAAAATATGCATGAAAGAGTGAGTACAAGTGTAAAGAGGTTAGGAGCAGATACATATGATTTTCCTATTCTTATTGATCTAAACCTAGGAGGCTAGGATTAACTTTAAAACCTTTTCTTTTTACAGTTGCGTGGATGAGATCACTAAATGAATATGAAATGAGGTACCATGATTTATGAAATTTGCTAATGATATTGTTAAGCTTGAAGAGTTAGGAAGGGAATCAACAACAATTATGAGCATATTGAATCCGCTTCAACCTGCTCCAATATACTACGACTTGCGCAAACCTGCTAATTGCTAATCAAACTTGTTCTAACTTGCTTTAATTAGTTATAATCTACTCCAACCTACTTAGACCGCTAACTGCTTCTCTAACTTGCTCCAGCCTACTCACAAACATGCTTCCAAACTACTCCAAGCTAGTACTAACTGCTAGTTAAATCTGCTCAAACCTACTTTGTGAGGGTTAAATATGCACCAAACATGTCTAATCTATTCTAATATGCTCCAATATACTTTGTGCTCATCGAATATGCTCATAACGAGCAGGCCAATATTAGGGGCATGCAGTCGCCATTGAAGGTATTGTGATACCAGTGGTGGAGTAAGTACTCAGGCGCTATCAAACATAGTAGAGGACCTGGAGGTGCTGTAGCATGATTTTAAAAAATGTCTTATACTGGTGAAAGTTGATACAATATATGATTTAAAATCCCCAAATGATCAATAATTATGATTTATTATTAGTTAATGATTTTTGACATTCATCGGCTACCGTAAGAATCTAGGCGTCTACAGCTACGCTGATAAGTAATGACATTCTTATATAATATCATGTCAGTTATTCCATATTATTCATATAATTTCATAATTATAAAAAATTACAAATAATAAATAATTTTATACAATTCATGAATAACAACACTCTTCTACTATTCAATTCTATCTTATCTAACATTAAACCAATTTGATTTGATTTTTTTTCTGCAGAAGATTATTAGACGTTCTTCTTTCCGTTATAAGGCAATGCGTACAATCAACTTTAGAAGACAAAAAGTCCACCATAACGAGATTATTCCCTTTTTTTTTTTTAATGGTCGACCGGCTACGACGATTGAGAACCACCAGCCTAGCCATCTAGGACTCTGGATATTTTTCTCTATGAAAAAACAGTAATCAAGCAACTTGGCACGTAGTATTTTTCTAGCAGGTGTCTGAACGCAAAGGCAAATGATGGGGCTGGCAAACCATCCTCAGAAGATACTTCCAAAGTTATATTATAGACAATCTTCTGCAAAAGCTGTGGCATTATTAAGATAACTCTTCTCGCAAGCGGGCCACTGATCTGATAACGGGAGGTTTCCACATTTCTGGATTGTATCCCCTTTCTCTCTCTTCCTTCCCCTCCTCCCTGCGTGCCGAGAGAAACTGTGAGTGAAATTAATCCATCAAAAATATGTTAGCTGCTGAGTTCTCACTACTTGTGTTGACATGTATTGGTGTTATTCTATTGAGTTGGGCTTGGAAAACACTGAACTGGGTGTGGCTGAATCCCAGAAAGCTGGAAAAGCAACTGAGGCAACAAGGTCTGAATGGCAATCGCTATAGATTCTTGATTGGTGACATCAAAGACAGCTTCAGAATGCGGTCTGAGGAGAGAGAAAGCCCGATGCCATTCACTCATGATTACTTCCGTCGTGTCCTCCCTTTCGTCCACCTACTTCTCCACAAATATGGTTAGTCTCTTCTCCATTTCGACCAGTATACTACTTCAAATTATACTCCCTCCATCTCTAAATAATTGTCTTTATTTCCCTTTCAGTTATTTGATTTTTGGGTGTGTTATTTCATATTTAATTATTATCTTTTTTATAATCATCTGCTTTTATTCTTAATTAAAATTGAATTAAATTTGAAAGTGAAACTCAATTTCATATAAATGGCAGTGGAAAAATTCAAATGGATACTTGGTACTACTTGACTACTTGTAGTCTATTTTACATTTACTAAAAATTTACAGAGAACAGTTAGTCAGAAATGGAGGGAACACTTTATTAAACCAAACTGTCTAAGCAAATTGTCCTAAGCTTAGCAAACACTCAATAATTTAAATACAAATAGCCTTCATCAACTGACAATAAGGCCGATATCTTTCTCCCCAACATGTTAGAGGGCACTATGAATGTGAATTTGGTTTTGAATATTTGGTTTTTAGGTTTTGATGTTTACCTCAATAATGCTTTGGCTAGTTTTCTAAATTGACTCTTTGCCTGCCTAAAACCGGTACTTTTTATAATTAGCGGTGCTCTGTCATATACTCATCATATGTTAGGAGGATGATATGCCATACTATTTTAATATTCTCATCCTTTTAAAATATGCCACCGAGTCTTGGCGATCTCGGGAAAAAAAATATATTAGATAATGTATTAGATAATGTCGATCGCCTTGTTATAAGCAATATATAGTGACAAGGGACTGCGTCACCATGGTAAGTTGATTTGCCACTGTGGGTTTTTGTTTTGCAAATAATCGAGTTCTTAAATTGGCATGTCACGGTACCTTTAGTTTTGCTTGTTTTTACAACTATGCTTTCTTTTGGGTCATTTATGCCACTCTAAAATATAATTTGGCCATAAATGGCACCTATGCCTCAACTTAACCGGCACCAGAAGGTTGAAGACTGATTTTTTTATTGTTATTATTATTTTCCTTTTAGTTGTAATTATCAGGTAAAATACAATATGCTCTTTTTACCACCCCTCCTCCCCTGTTTTTTCTCTTTCTCTCTTTTTCTCTCTCTTTGAGTTTTCCATCACCATGCCTTGAACTTGGAGCAAAGTTGGAGATAGAGATTAGCACTGAGAAAGAAAGGAAATTTCTAGTATAGGAAATAGATTAAATATGGTTTTTTATGACAGATTTTTGGACGAACCTGAATTTCTCTCTCCCTTCCTGCTGTTTATCATTATTAAGTGTTGCTGATTTAGGGATTTTACTGCTTTGTTATAAGAAATTGATTTCATGGGTGTTGTTACTGTACTTTTCTTCTTCTGCGATTTCTTTGTTGTTTTTGATTGTTTTGTTCTAGGGTTTTGTTCTCCTTTCATCCGCCCCCCTTTCATCTTCATCTTCTTTGTCCTTAGGTGTTTTATTGCTCTACTGACTGCATTATTAGAGTAAGCAAAAATGATGGATAAGTTTGAGCATTTGCGCCAGAATGCCTATAGCTTTCTCTTCTCTTGTCTTTATTGTGTTCTTTTTCTAGTACTTCATTTTAATATTTGTTCTTGTTGCTCTGCTCTGAATACCTGGATGATAGTTAGGTTTCTTGAACTTGCTTCAAAGGTGTGAATTTTTATTCAATTAACTAGAAAGTGGTGTGATTGTGATGAGTTAATTTGAATTTTTAGTAATTGGGCTTATTATTGGATTGTAGCTATTCCTCAAGGAATCCAAATCAGAGAAGGGGAGAGTGATGATATTTTTTTTTTTTTTTTTTGGGTGAGAAAGACAAGCAATACAAATTAAGAAGATGGTTTTTCCACAGATTGTTTGCATGATGAATACAAAATAAGTCCTTCTGTAAAATATTGTTTTTCTTAGCAAGGAGAGAGAGAACAATGTAATTGTGAATGGAAATAAGAGAGCAGGGGGAGAGAGATAGAGTTCTAATAAGCATAGGAATGCCCATATAAAGTAGACAGAGACGTGGAGGATAGTAAAAGGAAGGTCACGTCTTTATCTGCTAATAGCAGTTAAAAGGAAAAAAAAAAATAGAATGGCATTTACCTGCTAGCGTTGGTCAAATGGGGCTCCGATGGCATTTATCATTGAAATGCAATTTACAATGACACAAATAATCCAAAAAAAAGTACAGTGGTAAAACTGATTAAAAATAAAAGTACGATGGCATGGGGGTGCAAGAACTCGCAAATAATCATAATGGTAGGCGTGAATCAAGACAGGTTGCCCACTACAAGAAAAAGATCAAATAAAGACGGAATCAGCGTCGGAATTTTAACATCAGCGACGGAATACGGCTGTTGGATTTTCGACAGAAATTGCGACATACTTTTCTTGGCAGGGGAAATTGGCGGGGCAGGGGTGGCGACGGAATGGACCATCATCAGCGACGGAAATTCCGTCGCTGATATCGACGGATGGTTTATTCCGTCGCCACCCCTACCCCCCAAAAAAAAAATTCTCATTCCGTCGCTGGGTTTCTCATTTTTTTAAAATAAAATCGTTTGTTTTGGATCATATCCGTACATATATTTCAATCCCTGCAAGAAATTTACAAGATCTTCGCACTCAATCAACATCCAATGACTTCAAATATGATTTCATTTGAAGCGTTCTCAACAATTTCAAACCACACAAAGGTGGAATGTCACATCCAATGCAACACTTCTAACCAAGGGTTTTCAATTCATAAACCACAAGTTCCAAAAAAAGTCTCTACACATCACAAACCACAAATTCAGATAAACCAGAAGTTGCCAGTAATTGAGAATGAAGTTATATATATGTTTGCAGAAGAGGGAGAAGTAAGCTTCAAATGGGAGGGGAGTGAAATAAGCACCAGGGGGAGGGGAGTGAAATAAGCAGAAAGGGGAGGGGAAGCAAGGAGCAAGAGATGTACTTCGTAAAGAACCAAGCAGAAGAGCCATCAACTGAAGAAAAACTGCAACCAACTCAATCACCAAGGTGAAGATCATCCTCATCCTCTTCCTCTTCCTCTTCCTCTGCCTCACCCTTTTCCTTATTATGTTGCGAGTGATGAGTAATGGTGGCTGAGATCCCGAACCAAACGCCTGTTGCATTTGAAAGAAAGCTTGGAGGTGCTGATCGATGCTCATCATTTGTTGGCTCGGTTGTTGGTTGCTTTGGATGAGCAATTTGTTGGATTCCTCCAGTTGCTTACATTTCTTCATAAGCAACCGGTAGCTTTCAGCTTGTGAAGTTAGCTTACCTCCCAAGTTGGTTACTACACCCCTTAAGTCATTGAGCTCTTGTTGCGATAGCGTAGAACCGGTACCTGCTGACAGGCATTTCAGTGAAGTACGCATTAGTATTACAATTAAGTAAATTCAATGTATAACCATATTCGTTGAATCTTTAATATGAAAACTGTACTGGATCTTTGACTAGAACTGAAGTAACTGGATTCCCTAATGTTGATAGCCTCGTCACCAATGCCATAAATACGACCCTTCTTATTCTTGAACGTCTTTACCTGCAACTCATTTGGGTTTGGAAATGGCTGGTTTGGATCTTGAGAAGTGCCATCCCCGATCCCTTGAGAGTTGATAACATTTTGAAAACCACGTTTAAGGGATCCTACAATACCGCAACATGCGTACGAAATCATGCATATTATAATTACTGAAAATAAAGTATACAAGTTCATGTTGAACTACCAATGAAGATTGAGAATAGTTAGTTGCTTACATATGTTTGTTGTGATTTCTTGTCAACCTAAGGGGCATCTTCTTTACCATGGAGTTTGTGAGTGCGACTGAATAATTCAACAATGGTGGGTTCCGTCCCAAGTTGTTCCCTCTATGTACGTGCCAGAAAGAATGATGTCAAGCACAACACAAAATACAGTATTAAACTTGAACAAATACATAGCAACATTAATTCATTTACCAGACGCCGCCTATGCTCATGCATAAGGATCGAGCCACAGGTGTGGAGATATGGGCCACCACTTTCTAGAGTTCCTAGTCGATTCTTCTGGGCTGTTTCACGCAATTTCTTGTAATGTTTATTCGCCCAGTGCTGTTGGAGTCCCTCCCATTGAGCATCACCAAGCTAAACAGGCTTCTTGTTATGCTTCCTTGCTTTGCCAAATAAGTCTCTCAAGCATGCATTGCCTCGGTTTTCAAAATTTCTTCTTATACAGCCCTTATGGACCGGATCCCAAGTAAACCACTTCTGCAATTATGAAAACAAAAGACACATCAAATAATACAATAGTAATTTATCACGTTCATGGAAACTGTTAATACGAAATCACTGTAGTTACCTTGAACTCTCCAAACCACAAATTTCGTACTGATTTGGGCACTTTGCTCCAACTAGGCCAAGCTCCGTCAAATTTGCTTTGAAATATGAGCGAAATCCTATTAACAGCACCACCGTTGGGGAGAAACCTAATTGAACATAACATATCAAATTGGTTACTTGTTATGCAAAATTTATGTAGTACTTCATAAGATATAGCAAATGAAGACTTACCCGTTACCATCTGGCTCAATCCAAGTCTGAGTTCGAGTACTCCCATACTGGATTGTACTTCACTTTCACCACTTGCAATGTTCTCTTAGGACTGCTTTGTGTTAGGGTGAGCGGGTTGGGGAGTAGGCTGCACAGTGTGAACAACATGGGGGTTTGGAGGAATGTTGCAGGCAAATTGGCCGTGCATGGTGCTTTGGTTGGGAATGTATGAGGTCTGATGATGGAAAGCCCCAAATGGGGGAGGCAGTGGTCCTGAAATACCTGGTATGTAAGGAGCTATTATGGCTCCTGGCTGAACTGGTATATGAGGTACCTGGGGGGAAGATTGATCAATGTCCATTGCGGTTGGATCTACGGCAGAGCTCCTACGCCCTCGTCCTCTACCTTGAGGGAAGGACTTATCTTGACGAGAACTTGAATCCATACCTGAAATAGGTGATAACAAAGCCACGTACAAATATATAATGATTGCACAGATAAACCGTTTTCCTCATACATCATAATAGGTACGTAGGTTACACATATTTTGTAAAGCTCATTCATACAATATAAGTAAAGTCACAACCAATTGTTTGACATGCAAAGTACTCAAATACATAAAAATTCAGAACCACTCAATCATCTACATCCTCATCATCATCAATGTCATCGTCGTCGTCATCATCATCATACAAATGCAAATTTTCTTCAACTTCATCTGTTTCATTACCGTCATCCCACTCCCACTTCCCCTCTTCATCACCCTCTTCATTTTCTACCGCATCTATCTCGTCATTACCCTGAATGAATGAAAATCCTATTTCATCATTAACCTCTTCCGGTGGTGCACTTTCATCCACTAATGATGTAAGGATGGCGTCATTCACAGGTTCGTCCGTTTGTTGGTACGTAGTAGGTAGAGTGTACTACTGATCTACTCTCGCCCTTGGTTTGGTTGGTATGACGACAAGCCAATTGGCCCTATCCCTTGAGCGATCTGTATGTGACATGAAGTATACTTGTGATGCGGTGTTTGGGAAGGTAAATGGGTCGTACTTTCGGTACCTTCTTGTACGGTGCACCTCAATAAGGTTACTTAGTTTATGAGATCGTGTCCCACGATTCAATGTGGGGTCGAACCACTCACAACTAAAGAGCACAAATCGTTTAAGTGGTTCACCTACGTACTCAATTTGGACAATATCCTTTAGTACACTATAATAATCATTCTCAATATTGTCTTCTTCAGTGCCACAAACATCAACACCACAATTATATATTCTCTTCCCAACGCTTCGAACTTCTGTGTGTGAATTTTAATCCATTTACTCTATATGTCGTCCACGTCGACACATACCGCTTTGGTTTCACAACCAATTGTCTCAAGTAGCAATGTTTGTCGGTCTCGAATAGTTGAATATAATGCATCTAAGGTAACATAACATGTGGTTTTAATTAATACAATGCACCTAATTAACTATTATGTTAAAATTATGAATAAATGAGTTATAATACTTACATTCTCACTAAACCAATCTGCGAAATGAGTTTTGATGATGGTGTCGACGTCTGCGTCGCTGACATTGCGACGTGCAGTTCTGACTTGTTCTGTGAAAATTCTATCACATTTTATGAAGCCTATTAATATACTTGCGCTCTGAATGATAAACTCAATTGGAAGTGAAAATACCATTCACCCTATATAAGGTTTAATTTCATCACAATTTAACAGCACGTGAAGATGGGCAGCAATATATTTGGCATCTGTAAGATATCTTGATCTTTCCCTACCAATAGCAGTCCCTTGCAGTGCAAACACGGACAGAGTTGGAAAATGATTAATATGTTCATCGTCATCCTCATTTCTCCTGCATCTAGTGCGCATGGTGGGCACATTAGAGTCGAAGTAATAGGAGGCGAGGAATGTCCTCTCTGCCTCTAGGTATGCTTCTGTGATTGAACCTTCAAGACACGCTTGTTGCTTTATTTTTTTCTTCAATTGGCCAAAGAACCTCCAAATTCACAATTGCATTCACTTCGAAGTGATTCCACATATAAGAATTCATATAAGGTTTCATCGATTATAGTATAATTTACCTCTCAAATGGATACATCCATCGGTATTGTACTGGACCACCTAGTTGAGCATCTTCTGCCAAATGCAGTGGCAAGTGCTCCATTACATTGAAAAAGCTAGGAGGGAAAATGGTCTCCAACTTACACAGAGTGATGACAATGTTGCGATATAGTTCCTCAAGCATATCCTCCCGCAATGTTGTTGAGTATAAGTTCTTGAAGAACTAACTTATCTCAATAAGAGGTTTCAACGCATCATCTGGGAGCGCGCCAAATGCAATTGGCAAAAGAGTCTCCATGAACACATGACAATCATGACTTTTCATGTTGTTAAACTTAGCCTCATTAGGGTCCACGATATTCCTCAAGTTAGAGCAATATCCATCAGGCATTTGAAGCTCCTTCACCCATTTACACAACTCTCTTCGTTTATCCACAGGAAGTACGAACTTCGCTTTTGGTTTAACCGGCTTACCACTTTGGCCTGAATATAAATGTAATTCTGGTCTATCACATATTTTTGCAACATCCATTCTTAATTTGGCATTGTCCTTTGTTTTTCCATGAACATCCATAACAGTGTTGATAATGTTCTCGAAGAAGTTCTTTTCAATGTGCATCACATCCAAATTGTGGCGGAGCAGTTGGTATTGCCAATAAGGCAACTCCCAGAATATGCTCTTCTTCGTCCAATTGTGCTCATTTTCCTTAAATCCTGGTATGATAAAGTCACCATTTGTAGTTACCATTGGGTAATCTTCCACCTCGGCATAAAGTTCTTCCCCAAATAATTGACGAGGAGGACCCCCTGTAACAGTTCTGCTTTTCCTAAATGCTGTTCTATTTCTTCGGAACGCACGATTCCTTGGCAAAAAACACCGATGGCAGTCAAACCATGAGAATTTTCTCCATTTCTCAATCTTAAAGCCTTTTGCTGTTTCATACATACGGGACATGCCAATTGGTCATTAGTACTCCCCCCAGATAATATTCCATATGCGAGAAAATCATTTATGGTCCGCATAAGTGCAGCCTTCGTCTGAAATGTATGCCCCGTAGAAATGTTATAAATCTCAACTCCAACATCCCACAACTCTTTCAACTCATCAACAAGAGGTTGTAAATATACATCTATCTTGTTCTTGGGATTTTTAGGCCCAAGGATTACACAAGTCAAGAACATAAACGGTGTGGTCATACACATTTCAGGGAGGAAGTTATAAAGTGTAATGACCACTGGCCAAATGGAGTATGATCTTGAAGACAATGTGTAAGGATTAAATTCATCAACACATAAGCCAAGCCTCACATTCCGAGGCTCTGCAGCAAATTCAGGGTACTTGGTATCGAAATGTTTCCATGCTGCCCCATTTGATGGATGACATAAAACACCGTCCTCATGTCGATATTCATAATGCCATCTCATGTGCTCTGCACTACTTCTTGATGCGTACAACCTCTGCAGTCGAGGTTTTAACTGCAAGTAATGCATTCTCGAGTATGGCAATGGATTCTGATTCCTTTGATGTGACCTTTGCCTTTTCCATCTTGAATGCCCACAAAGCTTGCACGCATCTAGGTTTGTGACCTCCTTATAAAATAGCATGCAACCTTTCCGACAACAATCAATTTGGACCACATCGTTGCCGAGATCTTTAACAACCTTCTTCGTTTGCCCATAGTTGTTTGGCACGCGGTTGTTAGGGGGACACATCTCTTTCATTAATTAAACAATTTTATTGAAACAATTTTGAGGCATATTATAATCATATTTAATACTCAACAGTTTTACTGCCGCTAATAACTTACTGTGGATAGAGCAACCATCATATGAGGGTTGTTGAACAGCTTGAACCATATTGTAAAATGGTTCTCGGCAAGTGTTTGACCCTTCTTCCTTTACATTTTGATTTGCTATTATAGCATCATCAACCATGTCTTCCATCTGATCTACGTAGGATTCAGAGTAATCATTATTAATATGACTTGAACCTCCAAGTTTGAAAATTTCACTATTTGAATACCTAGAATCATATTGCTGAGGTTCTATTTCCCCATGACTTATCCAAAACCAATACCCTTGTACAAAATCCTTATACATAAGCTGCATCTTGACCTCATCAGGTGTCAAGTACACTCTATTTCTGCATTTTGCATAAGGACATCTATACTTTCCCTCATTCAGGAACTCTATCTGTGTACGTGCAAATTGATCAAATTGGTTTACTCTATCTAGAAATTCTTGCGTACAACCACTACGATCAGGCAGTAATCTATTATACATCCACCTACGATGTGGAGGACCATTCATATTCTACTCAAATAACAATAACCACATAAGGTATTTGATAAGAATTAATTTTAATCAAAATTATAATAATTACACAAATTACGCAATTATATATTATGTATGTTTACTTTAAAATCTCCACATGCACAAAAAAAAAACTTATAAATTTCGACAAATATACTTACATTCTCATGAATATCACAAAACTAATAATTCATACATAGTTGACCACTTTATTCCACCAACATATCAAATTTCAACTTAAAATTATCAAATCTAAGTGTGCATTGCATTGGGCGAAATCTTTAAACAAATATGAGCTACAACTTCATACAAACATCACATTTGAACAAAATTATAAACTAAAGTATCTCAATCTACCAACATATCAACTTTCAAGTTCACATTACCAAACCTAAACCCTAAATTGAATTGAGCAAAATCTCCAACCAAATTTCGACAACATTATCAATTAAAACATTTCGTTCCACCAACATATGAAATTTCAATTTCAAACTACCAAATCTCAACCCTAAATCGCATTTACCAAATTCTTTAGAGTAATAACCTCACACAAATTGCACATTTCAACAACATTATTAATTAAACTATTTCATCCCACCAATATATCAAACTTTAACTTCAAACTACCAAATCTAAACCTTAAATCGCATTTACCCCAATCTTGAACCAAATTAAAGCAATAACCTCACACAAGCACCACATTTCAACATAAGTATGAATTAATTATGAAATTCTAACAATGTAATATAAAAATATGTAGAAATTACAAGTAATTTAGTTAAGAAAAATACCTCTATTTACTCCAAAAAACCGGTGGTAAGGAGGCGACAGGCGGCGGTCGGCGGCGGGGGGACGGGGGACGGCCGGCGGTGGTTGGGCAGGGCAGGGGAGGCGGCCGGTTGCTGGGCAGTAGCAGCAGCGGACGACGTCTCTCTCTCTTCGAAGCTTTGCAAAATGAAACCAGAGAAATCTAGTTTCATTTAAAAGAGGTTGCGACGGAATGGTGACGGAAATTCCGTCGCCAGCCCCTGTTTTTAAAAAAAAAATCGTTTTTTTTGGCGACGGAAATTCTGTCGCCCAATGTCAATTCTGGTGACGGATTAAAATTTCCGTCGCCATATCTGTCGCATATTCCGACTTTGTTGTGAAACTCTTTTTCAGTCGTCATTTCCGTCGCCAAATCTGTCGTTGATTTTTTCCGTTGCTGAATTCCGTCGTTAATATGAACTTTTTTAGTAGTGGCCCCTACTAAAGCGACAGAGATAGAGCCTACGGATTCTGTCCCTGTTTTCTCTTTCTTTTTATTTCTTGTGCTGTGACTTAATGTATAAAATGGATTAAGGTGCATTTTAATAAAAACACAACTAATTACAGTCAGTGTTAACAAGGGAAGATATGGTGATTGTGTGTTCAACAACCTCCCTCTTCCCCCAAAAAAGATAAAATCAAATTGCAGCTATTGGTTGGCTAACATCCTAAATCCTAACTTTCAAAAATCCAGTGTGTACAGTAGAGCTAATGGATCCCGATTCCGACATTAGATGCAAAACTTCTAAATATACATATGTTATGGAAAGCGATAACTAGGAAACTCTTAGACTCTATTTGATCATAAGGAAATTAGATAGAAAGAAAATTCAAAGAAAAAAAATTAGGTGGAAAAAAAGTTAAGCGAAAGTAATTTTTTTTTCCTTATGTTGATCAAAGGAAATTATAAGAGGAAAATTAAAATGTCTAAATAAGCACGCCAAAAAAAAAAAAAAATCTATGCGGACTATGGGCTGCTGAAGCCCACCCCAAATCCCCAATCCTCACTTTCTTTCCTCGAATAATGGTCTGTCAAGTTTAAGCTTTCTCTCTCCTCTTCATCCATCGTCACCAAATTCTCAGATTTCCTCATCTTCATCCTGTGGTTCTCCTTTTTTGGTTCTCTGCTCCCCTCCCCCCATTGTCGAACCACCCCCTCCCAAAACCCTAGCTAGGTTTCGCGAAATGCACTGGCGCCGGCACAGTGAGACTCCCCATGATCCGGCGATTTGGAGGGATCCATTTTGTATTCATACAATAAATTGCCGTAAAAAGGGAAGGCATGATAAATTTAGGATGCCGAAACATATTTTTGGGAGGGAAAATACCCTTAGCTCTGATTTTTCTTTAGTGTGCTCTGATGAGTTTAACATATTTATGTGGAATTTTACAATGCAGGAAAGAATTGTTTCACCTGGCTGGGGCCTGTGCCAGTGATAAATGTCACGGATCCAGAGCTAATAAGGGAAGCATTGATGAGGATTAATGAGTTTCAGAAGCCAAGATTGAACCCACTTGTTGGACTGCTTGCCCCAGGACTTGTGAGCTATGAGGGTGAGAAATGGGCAATGCATAGGAAGTTGATCAATCCAGCTTTTCACATGGAGAAGCTCAAGGTATCGAATTCCGTCATCTGTAGTTTTGTATATGTAGCTTAGTGGTCTATTATATATGATGTTGTACCTGGATACTAACATATACCTTAGTTATCCATCTGGTTGAAATAAACAAACACGTTTGTGATTAGAAACCAATTGTTTAAGTATAGACAAAGCTGATTAGAAGTTTGCTTAATTGACTTCTGGATTTCGACGAGTTAACAACGTAACTGCTGAATTAACCTTAACCTTACTTGTCCCTAATATTTCATCAACTCAGGCCCTGTTCTATTTCGCGTTTTTTAGGATTTAGCTAAGAGCTTGCATCTCCTTATAGCTTGTTACATCTCCTTACAGCTCCTTACATATAACATTCATTTATTTTAGTTACAGAAATATGTATGTTTTTTTAATGATACTATCGATATGTAAAATTTATAAATATCTTATGAACACAACATTTACATAAACATAAAAACATAATATAACGACGTATATTATATTTGAATTTCGGCATGAAATATATATTATTATAGATGACCATACATTTATTTATATTTAAAATTATCTACTTAAAATAGGTATTTATTTGAAGAGTTGTATTCAATTTTGTCAAAAAAAAAATTTTTTTGGGTTATACTTTGCTTATTAGATCAAATTAATGTTCATATAAAAATTCTTGGACGAAATTTTATTCACCAAATTTATGGGGATCAATATATTTTATTGTTGTGTAATTAACTTAATTAATGATTTATTTTTAATAAGTATATTATTTTAATATTATTATTTTTCATCCAAAACGTTTATTATAAAACAAATTATACTATACAACTCTTCAACAATTCAACAACTCCTTACAGCTTTTTACAGCTCCTTACATCTCCTTACATCTATCTATCTAAAACGCGAAATAGAACAGGCCTCAATCTGTGCAAGCAAAATTTGACAGAAACAACTCACTTTGGTTAGTTCAATTTTGGTGCAAGATGGATACCTTCTCATTGCTTGCATATTTGTGCAGCTTATGCTTACAGCATTTTCCACGAGCATTGCTGAGACAATCAACAAATGGGAGAAGACAATCACAGTAACAGGTTCTTCCGAGATAGATGTGTGGCCACATCTTACGACTCTATCTGCAGATGTCATCTCTCGCGCTGCATTTGGCAGCAGCTATGAGGAAGGAAGACGAATATTTGAACTTCTCAAGGAACAGACAGAAATAACTGTACGCCTTTTTCAATCAGTTTATCTCCCTGGATGGAAGTAAGTACATATTCATGTGGCTTTATTTCTTAAAATTGAGTTGAATGCCTATCAACTTGGTAAGAAAATATGTTGATTGAACTTCACTATAAGCATCCAAGAATTATACATGTCCAAGTGGACATACTGCATTTTCTAGAACCACTGTATGTCAGCCAAGTTAAATTGTAGGTGTCCATATCCCATTAAAAGGTTAGATGTTTGAGACGCTGACAATTTTTTTTAGTGCAATACAGAGTTTGAGCTACAACAATTCAATTAAACTACCATTTTTGGATTGGTTCCTAATTCATTGATGCTCACACCATCATGTAGGTATCTGCCAACAAAGACCAACAAAAGGATGAAGGAGATGAATGCTGAAATACAGAGATTGTTGAAAGGAATAATTGATAAGAGGAGGAAGGCAATGGAGGCCGGAGAACCTGCAAAGGATGACCTGCTCGGGATATTAATGGAATCCAACTTCAAAGAGACTCAAAGTCATGACATTAAGAAGCAACGCCCTGGGATGAGTTTCCAGGATATGATCGATGAGTGTAAACTATTCTACTTTGCTGGGCAAGAAACTACCTCAGTGTTGCTTGTGTGGACGATGATTTTGTTAAGCAAGCACCAAGATTGGCAAATGCGAGCACGAGAAGAAGTTTTGGCTAAATTTGGAAAAGATCAACCAGACTTTGATGGGTTAAATAATCTAAAGACTGTAAGTTCTTTTATAACTATAGAGCTTTCTTATATTTGGGAGTGTTAGCAGCATGCAAACCAGATGTCATTCTGCACCATTTCACAGAGTCGCCACAATATAATGGATTGAACTACATTAATGTCCCAATGATGACTGAACTTTATTCCTTTTTGCATTGGAATGTTAAGCAATGTCGTTCGAATTAGATATGCTTGCAAAGAAAAGGACTTCTATGCAATTTAATTGCCACTGTGTAACATTAAACTAGGGTACATTTGATTGGTTGCCCAAAACCATGCCTAAGGCAGGATACTTCTATGTTTTTTTGGTTGTTTTTTTTTTTTTTTTTTGGAGCTTGGTTTTGGTATTAAATCATTTTAACCAAGAAAAAAATCATTTG
The DNA here is from genome assembly GCA_029747015.1 of Carnegiea gigantea. Classification (NCBI taxonomy): domain Eukaryota; kingdom Viridiplantae; phylum Streptophyta; class Magnoliopsida; order Caryophyllales; family Cactaceae; genus Carnegiea; species Carnegiea gigantea. The sequence continues at coordinate 804,172 of JAKOGI010000172.1, forward strand.
CACCTAATGCTACAACTACAAACTAACTCTATGTATGGTTTTTGATTCCTAAAGGTAACGATGATACTTTATGAGGTACTAAGATTGTATCCTCCGGTGCATTCTGTCTCCCGCAGAGTATACAATCAAGGCACAAAGTTAGGAGACCTGTCGCTGCCACATGGTGCGATGGTTAGTTTATTGATTCTTCACGCTCACCACAACCCTAAACTGTGGGGTGATGATGCACTGGAGTTCAATCCGGAGAGATTTTCAGAAGGGATAGCAAAGGCAACAAGGGGTAATGTCTCATTTTTCCCCTTTGGTTGGGGTCCAAGGATATGTATAGGGCAAAATTTCGCAATCATTGAGGCTAAAATGGCATTGTCTATGATTTTACAACGCTTCTCGTTTGAGCTCTCACCATCCTATGCTCATGCTCCTACAAGTGTGATAATTATGCAACCTCAATATGGTGCTCCTATCATCTTACGACAACTTTAAGGATGTATAAGCATATAGTTGTTCAGCTACATGAAAATGTATCTATAAAGATATGGTGAATGTGGCATACAAACCAAATAGAACTAATGAAAGTTTTTCATTAGTTCTGATACTAAGAAACTGCATTATCTTATATTTCTTGCAGTTCTGTAGCTTCTGTTATAGGATATTGTACTTGTACTGATTTTGGGCAATATCTTTGTTCTATGCTTGCTTTTGGTTTTCATTTTTCCCTCCTTTCTTTCTTTTGTGTTTTGGGGGGGGGGGGGGGGGGGGGTGGGGTAACTATTTTCTCCAGCATACACTTAGTATGAGAGTATTTTCTACATAGCTGGAAGCCTATGGA
>JAKOGI010000172.1:810000-976739 GCA_029747015.1 Carnegiea gigantea
AGTTTTATTTGTCACTTCCGTTTGTCCATCGATTTGAGGATGCCAAGTAGTGGTAAAGAGCAACTTAGTCCCCACGAGTCTCCATAGGGATCTCCAAAAGTCATATAGAAATTTGGGATCCCTATCTGATATGATGGTTCTTGGAATTCCATGGAGCCTCATAATTTCTTAAAAGAAGAGGTCCGTAATATAGGTAGCATCATTACTCCTATGGCATGCAATGAGGTGAGACATCTTAGAGAATCAATCCACCACTATACCATGATAGCATCTTTTCTCCATGGAAGGGCCACAATGAAATCCATGCTAATGTCATCCCAAGGTCTTGAGGGGACCGGAAGAGGAGTGTAGAGACCTTAATGGAAATGACTCTTAGCTATGTGACAAATATTGCATCTTGAGATCACCTTATGAACATCTCCACCCATCTTGGACTAATAAAAATGATCCTTGAGTATCTCAAAGGTGTTGTTAATACCAAATGACCGGCTAAGGCCCTTTCATGAGCCTCATTAACAATCAAGTCCCTTTAGAGGACTTTAGGGATGCAAAGCTTGTTTTCTTTGAAGAGGAAACATCTTATAGGGTGAAAGAACCAAAGTTAGAAGGATTCTCCACCACTTCCTTGAAGTCTTCATCCTTATGGTATAGACCTTTGATGGAATGAAATCCAAGAACCTTGGCTTCATGTTTCAAAAGGAGAGCATATCTCCTTGATAAGGCATCGCCCATAACGTTCTCTTTCCCACTTTTATGCTTACAAGAGAAAGTGAATGATTAAAGGAACTCAACCCACTTGGCATGTCTTGATTTCAACTTGTATTGAACACTGATGTAGGAAAACGCCTTGTGATCCAAATGCAGCACAAAGGGCTTGGGCTTAAGGTAATAACTCTAGTGTTCCAAAGCCCTAACAATGGCATAGAATTCCTTGTCACAGGTGTAGTAGTTGAGCCTTGGACCATTCAACTTATCATGAAAGAAATGCAGAGGGCACTTAGCTTGAGTGAGAATCGCACCAATCCCGATGCCTTTAGCATCACACTCAACTTCAAATAGAAGATTGATTGAGAAGAGTTAAGATATAAGCCTAACAAAGCCTATCTGTGATGGTTTCAGAGGCCCTTTGGGCGGCCTTTGTCTACTCAAAGCTTCCTTTTTTCATGCATTCAGTCAAGGGAGTCATAACGGAGCTAAAGTCTTAGATGAACCGTCGGTAGAAAGAGGCCAACCCATGGAAGCTTCACACTTCCATGATGAAGGTGGGAGTAGGCTAACTCTTGATAGCCTGAACTTTAGATTCAATGACTTGAATTCCCTCACCAGACACAACATAGCCCAGAAAGACGACTTAAGGAGTGCATAGTTTACACTTCTCAAGCTTGGCATGTAACTTTTGTTGCTTCAACACTTGGAATGCTTGAGAAAGATGCTCCACATGAGACGTTTTGTCACGACTATACACCAAAATATCATCAAAATATACCATAACAAACTTCCCAATGAATGGTCTTAAGACCTCATTCATGAGCCTCATGAGAGTGCTAGGAGCATTAGATAGACCAAATGGTATCACAATCTACTCATACAACCCATACTTGGTCTTAAAGGTCGTTTTTCATTCATCCCATTCTTTAATTCTAATTTTGTGATAGCCACTGCAGAGGTCAATTTTGGAAAAGATCTTGGACCCATGCAACTCATCAAGTATATCATTCAATCAAGGAATAGGGAATCGATACTTGATGGTGATATTATTTGTGGCCCAAGAATCAACACACATATACCAAGTGTTATCTTTCTTGGGTACCAAAAGGTTGGGAATCGAACATGGACTCAAGCTTCCCTAATGTACCCATAATCAAACAACTCTTGGATTTGTCATTGAAGCTCTTTTGACTCATTAGGATTGCACTTATAGGCCAGCTTATTTGGCAAAGGAACACCTGGTAGGAATTAATTTGGCGCTTAATTCCTCTCAAAAGAGGGACCCCCAGGGTAAATCATTAGGGAATACATCCTCAAACTCTTTCAAGAGTCATTGGGCTAAGGAATACATGGGTTTCACTCCCTTGCTTGTGTTTGATTCTACCATAAGTAAGGCAAATAAAGGCTTACTCCTACTAATGGCTCTCTCCACTCATGTTTCACTCATAAATAAGCTTTTCTCACTTCCCTTCCCCAACTTAGATTTGAGGAGTTTAGGTGGAGCTAGCTGTGTCAAAGTAAGATTACGAACCATATACTTGAATGCATAAGTATCGGCATGTCCATCATAAATCATATGATTGTCTAATAACCATGGCCTACCAAGCAACATATGACATGCATCCATGGAAAGAACATCACATAGTACTTCACCACAATATGGACCAACCGAAAATACAATAAGTGCTTGCTTAGAAACAATTACCTTGCTTCCTTGTTTGAGCCATTGGAGAGAATAAAGGATGGGATGCAACCTTGGTGGATAATTGAAGCTTATCAATGAGTGTTATAGAAGCTACATTGGTGCAACTTCCTCCATCAATGATGAGCTCGCACACCTTGCCTCCATCGGGTGTGGAAAATTTGCTCCCTTTGGCTTAGCTCATAAGGAGCTACTTGGACATGGAGTGCTCTTTAAATCACTAAGAGTTCACCTACATCTGGAGTGATTAAAGTTTGATTCTCATCCTCTACTTTCTCTTCGCTAGTAGCTTCTTCAACAACTTGAATTTTTTCCACCTCTCTAATGGTAAGAGTCCTTAGGTTAGGGTAATCCGCTTAGAAGTACCCGTAGCCATGGCATTTAAAACACTTTTTACTTTTCAATCTCTTTGGTGGTTCACTAGAAATCCCTTTACCCTTGTCAAGGGTTTTAATGGGTACAGGGGTAGTGATAGCTTTGTTGGGGGCAAAACAACCCTTGGGGATTCTCGAAGGACGAATAGAGGAAGTGGTTTGACAGGGTTTTTGACCCTTAAGTTGCTTCTCCACCCTGATAGCTAGGGGGCGCAGATCATCAAAAGATAAGTAAGGTTGTAGATCTACCTTGTTAGCAATGCTAGGAGATAATCCTTTAATGAACCTAGCAATCTCGAGCTTGCGTTCTTCATCCAAGCCAACCTGCATTTGGAGTTGTTCAAACTCCCTAATGTACTCTTCTATCTTTTGATTCTCTTAGTTAAGAGAGGTGATCTTGGGGTAGAGTCCTTGTTTGTAAGAAGGATGTAGAAATCTCTTATCCATATGCTTCTTGAGCTTGGACCAACTCTTGATTTTGGATTTGGATTCTCTAGCCTTACTCTTCTTCAAATGTTCATATCATAATGAAGCATACCCCTTCATCTTAAGAATGGCTAATTTGGAGGCCTTCTCACCATTGTAATCTTTGAGTTCAAAGATCCTCTCAAGGGCTTGAACCTACTTAAGATAGTTCTCCAGGTTAAGATTACCATCAAATTCTGGAGCCTCAACTTTGAGATCCCGAAGGTCATCCCTTAGATGCCTTCTACTTCTTGGTCTTCCTTCCTCATCATCAAAGTCTTCATGAGAGGAAGAGTAATCGATGTCAATAGGGCGAGCTTCAAAGCCTCGTCAGTAAGGTTTTGATGGTGTGGATTGTCTTACCTATGCAACCTCTTGAGTGAGCTTTCTTATTTGCTCTTGGAGCTCTACAAGGGTCCTACCTATCTCATGGGCTTGCTCAAGAGGAATGTTTGAGGGATGAGAAGGATTACCCTCATAGGTCATGGTTGATAAAAAGGTGAAAGCAAGAACAAGAAGGGAAAAAACAAGGGAGGCACAGGTCGTGCTGAAGGAGCATGGGCGAAAAAACAGTGAAAAGAGGGGCACGGTCGTATTCAGTGGCATGAGGGGCATCGCTCCAGATCTCTAGAATAAGAACTAACAGTGCTGGAAGGGGGCACGATCATACCAGGAAGCACAGGGCGACCGTGCCAATTCTCTAAGTCAAATTTTCAAAGTGCAGGATTTTGACATGGGCATGCCAAGTGCCACGAGATGTTAGCGCCAAATTTCTGGTTTCGTGTTTTTGGCCTTTTTGTGGAGTTTTAGGGATGTGTTTAGGTTGGAAATTGTGTTTGGGCTATAATTAGGGTTCTCTATGGACTAGATAAGAGATTTAGACATGAAGAATTAATGACAAAATAGTATAGAAAGGGGAAAACTTTAAGCAATTCCAACATAAGGATGGTTGGAATGGATGCTTATCAAGAAATAGGATCATTATACTCTAATAACCAATGATGCATGGTAAATTCCATTTGTCCAAATAAAGTTATAAAATGCATGTAAATGAGCCTAAGAGATGTTGAAGACCAATCTCTCCAAAGATGAACAGAGAGAGAGAGAGAGAGAGAGAGAGAGAGAGAGAGAGAGAGAGAGAGAATTCTCAAACAAAGATAGCCTCTAATGGAGTAGATTCACACTTGAAATATGTAGCAAGAAGATAAATCAACCCACCCCCTAATCTTCTAAAGCCTTGGCACCAAGGGTTAGCTTAAAGAGAAGACTCAAATCACCACCCTCCTAAGAGAGATAAAGAATTTGAGATTTTGAGGAAAACCATGCTTCAAACTTTCATATCATTAATCAAATCTAAAGTTTCATGGCGATAATTGGGTCTATAAATACCCAATTACAGGAGAAATTAGCTATATATTAGTGGGACAAGTGGGCCAATAGACGACTTATAAAATATCCTAGGAAGATAAATTAAGATACTTAAAATAATTATAATTACTATGAGCTGTATTTTCCAAGATTCATCCTTCATATTTTATAGGGCCTTGAGTAGGCTCTACTCCACCAATGGAGGTGCCTCTGCTTGTCGATTTTTTTTTTGGGGTGCGTGAAGGGTCATCCTATGCTAATTAATCTCTAAAATCACTGTTGTGACCTCCTTAATTAAGTCCATGACTAGAACCGTGCATTTTCTAGTCTTAGACCGACCCTTGCTTGATATTTAGCCCATAACTTCCTACATACTTGGATTTTGAGTGCGATTCAATATTAGTTAGAAAATAGACATTTGGAGCTTTCTATACATGCATAATTTGTAGATATTAGAGCTCATTTTCCTAGTTAAGTTTTAGATAGAAATGAAGAAAAGTATTCTGCCTAAAAACTATAAATGAACTAATGAGATAGTTTCGGGAGGACTAAGTGGTGAACTCCTTATTTAGGGCTCCTAATGGCCCAACCTCCTTCCCTAATACTACTTGCACCTTCTTAAGGGCCCTAAGTCAATATTGACCTAGGGGAACTTAGTCATCGACCTAGGGTCAATATTGAACTAACTTGGTTCAAGACCCTCACTAGTGAGAGTAGGTCCAAGCTCGGAACTTGCTCCGCATCAATCAATGTATATCCAAGAGAACTTATTGATAAACTTAAAAGTATGCATCTTAAGAGCTATATAAAAGAGTATTCTCCTAAATTTTGATCAAATATCTTATCCAGATTTTGATGGTCTAATGAAGTGATTAACCAATTCCCTACTCGGCATTTAAAGCCATGTTGTTGACTTGGTTATATTGATATATTTTGATGAAAGCTAAAAAGTTTATTATAGGTGGACCTGAATGAGTTGATATGTTGCTAATGACATTCAAATTGTCATATTTGATATGAGTTCTACTTTGAGTCAGTTATGCCAAAATCAACTTATCTAACTTTGGTAAAATATCTTGTGACCAAAGCTTGTTTCTACTTAATTGCTTCATACGTATCATATCTTAGAAAGATCAGGTATATATATTGTTCAGCGTGTGAGCTTCATGATCTAATTTTGATTATGCAATTCTTCAAGGTTTGATGATGCTAACTTGTATGATTTTCTGTCAAAATCAATTTATGTAACTTTGGTAAATATATGCGTACTTATTTTACACGATGCTAAAAAAGTGTTAAATATGCAGGAAATATCATGAGATTATTATTTAGTTGGTTACTTAAAATCCGTTTCATTTTATTACTTAATTATTTCTAAATCATGCTTTTCTTATATTTGGAAAATATCTTTCAAAATATTCTGATTGATTGTGGCTAGTATATGTTCAAATATCATGTGCTTAATTGATTATAATTGTTTGATATGATTTTATATACATTATATGCTAATCTATTGGATGATTGAGTTGCTCAAACAAACTATGTTTTATTTATGGATAATATCTTTGGCGTACCTTTGGAGTATATTATATGATTTGCTATGATTGATACACAAAGCTTGGGCAACATTCAAGAGATGATTTTCCTATCTAAAATTAAGTCAAGCAATAGCCAAATGTAGATCTCGTTCAAGAGTCGAGTTAGCAACTTCGCACATTAATCTTGAGTATGAGCACCACAAGCATAATCCTTGTCAAGATCTATGATAGTTGTCTCTGATTCTATTACTTCACATTTGATCTTCTCCTATTGCCAATATGATCTATAATTGAGTCAATCAAGTGGTGGTTACTTATTTTTTTAGCTACTCTTATCCTAATAGCTTCTATGTATGACAACTCTTGAGTGTTTGCTTCCTTTGCTCATTTCCAACTCAAAAATCATGTGAGTAAAATAATTATGAATCTAATAGGCATATTAATCATATTAATAAATTTAATAATTCACATGTCCATGTCTTGATAAACTCATGAGTCAATTATTTCCATAGAAAGCATCTCATACAAAATCTCATTTGACATCTTTAGCTTGGCAAGTATAATTAAGAATATGTTTTGTATGAGAAAAACATCTTGACAGTTCCATCGTAATTTAGTTAATAAGGCAATTGCATAAGCACATCTAAGTTGTATCATTGTCAGTGTCACCAATGGATGACTAAAGATAGGTCACTAAGGTTACAACTTTAAGTTCAGCTATACAATGCTTTGACAGAGATCTAAATGCTCAAACTAAGTTAATCATATAATTATATCAATTAACTCAAGTGTATTAACATGGAGGTATAATATTATAAATCAACTCAAGTATATTAGTTTGAAAGCATAATACACCATCACATGTCGTCACTCACTTTGCATATGCACATTATTAACCCTAATTTAGTTCGGCCTCATCGAAATCAACACCTTCTTATTTAGACCTACCAATAGTCTAGGTTTTAAAACATATAAATAGCACAAAATTACAGTTCGTAAATCCTAGTTTTTAAGGCTGTCACTTATATTTCATATTGACTTGATTACAATTGCATGTGATTACAACTTCTTTCCCTAGTCACATGCAATAGTTAAAATGTACGAGAAGCCTTTATATATTGGAGCTAAGCACTTCTTTGGAAGTGGAAGAAAAAAGACAAGCATTTGAAAGATCATCGAGCTTACACGTAAACATCATTCTCATGTTCACTTGGTCATATTGAGTTGTACTATTCTAGTTGAATTAGGTGTGATAATATAGTAGAAGGATCAATTCTACTAAGCTTTGTTGAAGTGTCAACTTATGATTTGAAACTTCAAATAGGTGTACTCTAGAGTTGTGTAATTATCCCTCAATATAAAATTGGATTAATCCTAGAGTTGGAGAACTCTAAGTGGGGACTAGGCTTGTTGACCCAACCTCGTTAAAAAAAATTCGTATTTTGTCCACATTTATGTTTTCGAGTTTGTATTTTGATTATTTTATGATTTTAATCATCACCCTATTCTCCTATGTATGATCATTCTATAGCTTTTGAGTCTTCAATTGGTATCAGAACTAGACCAACATCTTTTTGAATTTGCCATCTAGTAGGCAATGATCATGGCCACCACCGGAGAAGGCTATGATAAGGTTGTTCTACTGTTAGACCTCTTTTGTTTTAGACTCAAACTTTTCTTATTGGAAAATTTTGATGGAGACTTTCATTAAGATCGAAGAATACGAGTTGTGGAATATTGTCACCAAGGGTCCATATGTTCCAATAACCACTATTGATGGAAAAGTTGCAAAGAAAAAGCGAAGATCAATACACTCAAGTCAATTGAGAGACTTCCAAAAAATTGTAAGGCCATGAATATTTTATATTGTAGTTTAGATGATAATGAATACAATTGTGTTTGTGCATGTGAAATAATGCAACAAATATGAGACAAGTTGGTGTGACGTATGAGGAATGAGTCAAGTGAAATAAACAAAGATCAACATATTTGTCCACCAATATGAATTGTTCAAGATGCAACAAGACGAGTCCATTAAAGAGATGTTTACTCGATTCATCAATATAACCAGCAATCTCGAATCACTTGGCATGACCTACACTAATGAGGAGATGGTTAGGAAAATTCTCCGATGCCTTCCTAAGAGCAAGTGAGATCCTAAGGCCACCATAATTAAAGAAGCTCAAAAGCTCAAGACGCTAGCTTTGGGTGATCTACTTGGGAAAGTTCTTACATATGAAATTCATCTTAAAGAAGATAAAGTAGAAGTTCTAACTAGGAAAGGAGTGAACCTCAAAACCACATGTGAAGAACTCTACTTTTCGAAAGATGAGTCAAGGAATGAAGATGAGGAATCCATGACAATGACTGCCTGCGGATTGAAGAAGAAGTTCAAGTCAATGAGATTCAACCCTCAAAAGTTCTGCAAAAGGATCCTTCTCAAAGAGGAATCACTAGCCTTTAAATTGTAGAAAGATTTCCAATAATGATGAATCTAGTATGAGTCCTTGTGGATTGCGAGGACGTGTAGTGAAAGATTGTCCAACCTCACAAAAGAAGGTCAAAAAATGAAAGATGAAGGCTAAAGAGTACAAGAAGCAATGATAGCCGCATGGAGTGATAATGACACAATTAATAGTGATGATGATGAAAATCAAGTGATCAATCTTGGTCTCATGGCCAAAGAAGAACAAGTTCCAGAAGAAGAAACTAAGTGGAAGAGCTCAAATGAGGAAGGTTATTCAGTATTCCTTGAATACTCTAAAGATTAATTGGCCCAACCTTGGTTAATTGCATTGAGTGTGAGTAAAAATATTTGTCTAAAATAAAGTCTTTAAAGAAAACCATTCGAGGTTTATCATGTGAAAAAGAGGCTTACAAAAATCAAATAATAAACTTCATATTAAGATTGATACTCATGAAAAAGAGAAGAAAGAGATCTATCCAAATGTGAAGTTTTTGAAAAATTGATTTTGACGTTTTCAAAAGGACAAGAAATCTGGACAAATTATTAGCATCTGAATGGATGCCATTCAACAAAGAAAGAATTGGGTGCGATCCCTTTAGCAAAAAGAAGAATATAAGTTCAATCGACATTCCAAATCAAATTTGATGTTACATGCACCTACAGAATGGTCATATGTCTTATTCATGTCCTCTTAGAAAATGTAGTCCTAAGTTAGTTCAAGTTTGGATACCAAATGTATAAAACCACCAAATTTGAATTGAGGAAAAGACCCTTATTTAGCACTAATAATTTCCTTGAATTGTTACAGGTTGAAATCATGAACAATATGTACATTGCCCACATTTACAAGGCCTTGAAATATAGTCGAAGGGCTTGAAATTTGGCTAGAAGCTATGATCTTGTTTGTTACTAAGTGACCAAAACCTAAGGGCTTAAATTTCAATGGCAACATCTTGAATTGGTGTTAAAATTTAATTCTTAAGTAAAAGCAAGGTGATGTTATCTTGCATGACTTTCTTCCTATTTAAGGCATATTGGTTTACAAAATTTTGAATTTCAATATGCTTAATTACCTTGGAAGGTGAACATGATTAATGTTCCGTCATGTTTTATTCTATTATGACATATGATTATTTTTACACATAGATGATATCTAGGTGCGATCTCAATATTTTTTTGTTCTCCATAATTGTTATGATCTATAGTATTTGTATAAATGATATTACATGTTTCAATCAGGAGAGAATTATATTATTAGATGATCATCCATGATTTACTCTTGATAGGGGAGAATTTTTGTATTAATGTTCCTAAGTGTTAGCCCGTTGTTATACTTCTATGCTGCCCATGAGAATATCAGGTCAGTACGTGTTTATTATATTTTATTGACGAAGTGAATAAGAGAATCACAACTCGATAAGACTAGGTTGTTATACTTCTATGTTTCAAATACTTGCCCTTTTTCTTCCAAAGAAGTGCTTAGCTCCAAAGATATAAAGGGTTCTTGTACATGTTAACCATTGCATGTCACCAGGAAAGAAGTTGTAATCACATGAAGCAAGTCCAGTGATTCAATCTTGAAATCTCGGTCCATAATATCAAGTGCATTCCATGTGAAGTGTGCGTCTTGATTGATAGAATATTCTCTCTCATTTGAGCTCCTTAAAATCCCCCATTATCAAGACAGTTGTTATACCAGTTGTTATACCATACGCTAATCCATTATCACAAGATTCTTTTGCCATGTACAAGTGATCTTATCAAACTTCTTGTCTACTTTCATCACAGGAACATAGTCATTACTGAATTCTAGGCAAAATAAAAGCACCATAATATTTGAAATATATGAGCATAGTATTCGATCATAAAATCATACGAAAAATTTAATCAAAAATATCTCAATAGTTCCCCCAAAAATATATAACAATATCAATAAGTACATTCAACCAATGCTCTGTCTTTCATCAAAACCACCAATATGACTTAATTATATAAGAGATGAGTAGAAACCAAACAATAATCATTTAGATCCACCTCATTATTGCAAACATAAAGGGTAATATCGCGAGACAACAAAAAGAATAATATTGAGAGACATCACTCAACGGGAACCCCCATGTAAATAAAGCTCTCTGACAAAGTTGTCATGAAAAAAGTACCTAATTTTTTCAACATGGCATTGAGTTTTCATATCCAACAACCCTTCCACATGATTTCCTGTTGCAGGAAACCCATATGAAATCTATGCAACCACCTAAGTAGAGAAGTCGCCGTTACCATTCAAACCACCGAACAACAGTATGAATCATCAGTGATTGCAGGGGCACAGGAATTCCTTAAGTTTTTCAAACTAGAGCATCATCAATTCAGCATTTGACAATTTGCAGCAGTTCCTCAGCCCATTCGTAGACTACTTTGATACTCGCATTATTGGTTATATCTTGAGGATCACCTCTCAATGTATCGAGTATGGTAATCAATCTAATTATGAAACTTAAAGGATATCCTGTCTCCATTGCTTATCTTGCATCGCAGACCCTTGTGTATCTTGAGGAATCGCACATTCGACAACTATTAATGAGAACAATAGAAAAAGAAATTCTCCGATGGAAATGTGAAAGCAAAGCTATTGCTTAGAAACTTGGACATATCTTCGGTGATACTGACACAGCAGACTACAGAAGGTACCTGTGCTGTGATCCATAACTTCTTGTACCGATGTAATTCAGTACTCTGCACTATGTGGACTAGATGTTACAGAACTCACTAAGTCACTGAAAATTAAATCTAGATGCTACTACTTGAAAGCTCGTGTTGCTCAGGCATGTGCCCACTTTGAATTGAACCCTAAAAAATTTGAAAAAACAAAATTGAAATCCCATCATGAACACATTTTTCATGCAATCTAAGATGTTTTCTGCTAGAGACATCCCTTGATTTCTTGCCCTCTACAAGTCTTCTTTGCACGTTCTTCAGAAAAGATTTTAACCTACTCGCAGAAAACAAGAGAATATGAATTCAGTTCTATAGGAGAAAGGGCGACATGGAAATTGCAGAAACCAGGCAAATAAGAGTTCAAACATCAACCAGATAAGATGATAAAGACATACCTTGCTAGCAAAGTCATGCTCCCTACTCACTACCATCACGGCCCTAATGGTCCAACCCCATCAAGTGGCCACACCTATTACAATTACAAGGCAACATAATTATCTATATTTCTTGGTCTCATTAGACTGACGCCAGCATGTTTCTTTTAAATAATTTCCGGTTTTCAGTCAAGGCCAGCAATGAAAATTTAGCACCAGCCACAGTACGCCAAAATTCACAAGATATCAAAGGCAAACGTTGTCAGATTGTTGAAGCCATGTAGATATCGATGTCAATCAATAATGAAGTATTAATCAATTACAGAGCAACTGCACTCCATGGAGATCTCCACACATCCCTTCTCAGAATAGAGACGTAGGGAAAAGCGACTCTATGAAATCCTAGACTCCAGTTAGTGACACTCAGTATAGCTTATTGATATTGCATTTTAATTCCAATGTTACATCCACTATTATATACCTACCCTACAGTTAGTGGCCAATAATTTCAGGTACAAATCACATTCCGCAGATATCAATGTGATAACAGCATGATTTTTTCCCAAAATTGAAGTCATTTTCTGCCACATAGCATCATCATCCTCCAACTTTCATATCAAAATCCACATTAAAATCCGTGACAGTAAGTCATATGACATCTCATCCAAATCCCACTTTTTTGCCCTTGCAAATTGTTTTCACCTATAAGTAGTCCAGATGGATTCTTCCATTTGACAAAACCATCATGTTCGCTCCAAAAAGAGGCTAGTTTAAACAATGAGGATAGAGTTACAAGTCTCCCCAGGTGGCTTCTTCCAGAGAAGTCACACTAGATGAAGCAGTTTCATGGAACAGAAGTCCCAAGCACTAGAACCTGACGTCCTCAGTAGTTCTAATTGTTGGACAGAGCCAATCAGCCAAAGTGGCAGAATCCACAGGTTAAATGGAGTTACCTTTCAAGATAAATCTTATGCCTAAAGACAAATAGTTGCACTACAGTTAAGAATAAGATTGCCCAACAAGTGAAGAAGACTCAATTAATGATCTCCACCACATGCCATTGCCTCCTCTAGTTTCTCCCATTGGTATCTGATCTCTCTCTGGTTTGTTGAGAGTTGAGACCAATCTACAACCACCAAAGCTGACCTTGGTGGCTCCAAAAAGGATCAAGAAGGGTTGGCCAAGTGCAAACTCGATGCCTTCAGGACTCTGATGGTACATATGGAAGAAAAGGAAGTAAAAATATCCATGAGAGCTGTTAGCAGTCTCAATACCCTTTTTGATATTATCATGTATTTGTAGCCAGTGCCCCATTGCGACTGGCACTTGATGTTCCTTGATATAATAAATGAGACACAACCGATACCTAACTTTATTGCAAAATGTGATGACTCCAATACACAACCCGAATTGTCCAGGAGCACTCAGCTCGGCTAGCACAAATTTTGCTTGACATGGCCACCACCCAAGTTCAATACTACAGATGAAGGTAGACCTGTCAATTCGGACGGGCGGATAAAATATGGGTCGAGTGTATTTCGTTTTTGTGGGTTTTGCGTAAACCCAACGGGCTAAAAACGCTATCCTTTTTCTTACTATACCGAGCAAATGAAATCAATAGTGGCTACTCAACTTGATCGTATACATACTGAAAATGTCACATCTTTTCCAATATGATAACTCTTTTATATGATTACATTTAAATTGAGTAAATAAGGAACAAATAAATAAAACTAGCAACTTATACGCCTGTTAGTTTGTAGGTAAACTATGCCGTTAAAAAGTAAGCCAAATTATGATGCACCAATATGACCAATAAGAAAGTATTGGCATTTGAACAGAATCCTTGAACTTAGATTAGGTTAAGTTCAAAGAAAATAATAGATCAAAGCAAACAATCTAGTGATTTTACATAAGAAGCCAAAAACATTGTACTTGTAATCTTATAAAATTGCCAAAGTTCACCACTTTACAATGTACCTGGGATCTTGCTGCTAGAGGTACATTAACAGATTAATCCATTCCCTGACCTAATAAACACTTCATAAAATAAAAGCAAGTTCAACAACAAAAAGCAAAGATCTGCTGGTTCTTGAAGATTAAAACCAAAAAAAGAATGTTTGCAACAAAAAGAGAGACTCAAAGAGGGCCAGCAATGTGGTTCTGAAAATTGAAGCAAAATCAGATAAATTTACCCCAAAAAAAATTAAAAAAAGGAAAAGAAAAAACAGAGCCTAGAGAGAGAGAGGGAGAGGACGAGAGACATGGTTTTGAAAATCAAAGCGAAACTAGAGCATTTCACCCGAGACCAACAGGCAAAAAACATAGCCTTAATAGAGAGAGAAGAATGGCTCCCAAAAATCTATTGAACTGGTGTTGAATCTTACTTATTTAACTGACTTGTAAATTAGATGAATCCATTTTAAGTGCAGGAGATTCTCGACTTGTTTAGGGCATGCCATTAAGTGAATTTCAGACTTCCAAATTTGGAGTGAATTTTGGTATGGTGAGGAGATAAACCTAGACAGGGTGAGTGGGATGGAGTTGGGACCCAGGAACGAATGAAGTTTCAAGATTAAAAACAGTGAGACGCAAAGCAATGATAATTAGATAGAGATAGGCAGCAGCAGGCAATTGAAGGTCATGGAAATGGAGGATGCGAGTGTCCAAAACCGAAAATCAGAGCGTAGAGAGAGACAGAGACAGAGAGAGAGGAGCCGATTGAAGGTCCTTCGTCTTCTAGGGTTTTGTTGGCATTTGATGCCTTTTTCTAGCTTTAAAAAAGCCCCAATGTTCATTATCCCGCCTCCAGCGGCAGCCCACGCGTGATTTTTGAACCTCTTGACCCGACGGGTCGACCCGAACACGGCCCGCCCAAACTCGAAGATCTTTGGGTTTTTTGGGTTCGGACAATATTGGGTTTCGGGTCCAATTTCTTGTTCAAAACCCCAAAGAATCGAGCAAGTCTAGGTCGGGTTGTCGGGTCAATTTTCACCAGGTCTGGATGACGGCATAATTCTCTAGAAGGGCAAAATGTGCAGCAGCAAGTGGGCCTCTGGGCTTGGCTTCTATTGAATCCCACTCACACCTCTCCATTACCTAGTAGCCTAGTTTTAGGCCCAGCCGCCCAGGTTCAGGGAAGCCCTCTTTATCTACCAAAAAATTTATTTAAAAAAAAAAAAGATACACCTGTAGAAGTATGTAACAATAAGCTTTTTATAGACAAGAGTAGCACTGAATCAATAGCAGCCTTATCGACAAGTCAATGCCATATTCGTACTTACACTAGCTGAGACTCCCTCATGATAGAAAAAAAGAAATTAGCACATAAATACAACACCACCACCACCACCACCACCTCCCAGTGTGGATCCCGCTTTCGCGGGGTCTAGGGAGATTCAAATGTAAGCAGCCTTACCTCTACCGGCATCTCTGCCCGTAGAGAGGTTGAATCCAAGAAACCCACAAAACAAGATTTTGTGAAAACATTTTATAAAAGAATGGTTTTGTGGAAACAATTCATGGAAAAAAAAACTAAGGATACGCAGTAAGGAATGAACTGAGAGATAATAATAACTCAGATGGCCGTAACTATGAAAATAAACACATAAATATGTCCAAAAAAGAAAAGATGTATGTTGAATCATATTTAAATCATTATAGCTGTAGATTTGTAGCCTGATGTCAACGACAATAGAAGGCCAGCAGAATGAAATTCTAACAGGCATACGAGTGAGCATACCCGACACAAAGCTTTGCCTTGGATAAGACCATAAGGAACTGGACCATAATGGCGTGAATCATTTGATTCATACACATTGTCTCCCTGAATCCAAACATGCCCCTGTGGTACCTATTCAAGTAGACATGAGTTATAACTCACTCCACAATCAGTCATTAACCAGATGGATTATACTTTATAGGCACAAAGTTAAAAGAACTTTGACAAAAAGAAAATTTTCTTAGACGATCAGAAATACTTGGACAACAAGAAATAACTTCTTGGTAGCCTCCGACCTGGTCCGATATATGACATGACAATATTATAACTCAATAAATAAACATTTATTAATAAAAGATGTCAATATAATGGCAAAATAATTATTAAGGTTACCATAATGGAGGCGAAAATGGTGAACGCAACTTCGGGAAATTATACTGGAGGGGGCTGCAGTTTTAGGAAACTTTGTGAGTTTGGGGCAGGCATTGCATAGAATATGAATGTTGCAGTTCGAGCTTGATATCATGGCTAGATGCGGAGAAATAATATCTCGAACATGGCTAGTTGGTCATATTTTAGAATAGAAAAAAGATTGGTCACAATGATCAAGTGGCTCACCTTAAGGACTTGTGGAAGGGAACTGGGTCATGTGTTGGACCAATAAACTTTGCGAGGCTATTGTATGCATTGCGTATGGTAGATTGGGCATGACACGGGATTGATATGGTGGCCTAATGTGGCGGGACCATAATGTGGCTTGTTAACCATTTTTTTCACAGTAAATAAGGTGACAAGGATGGTTAACCAACCAAGGGGATCCAAAAAAGACTCAACATGGGAGGTTCTAGTGTGCATGGCAAGGAGTATAATGAAACTAGTTCAAGAGTAATATGATGACGCCGGTGGCTCAGAATGGAACACACGATCTGTTGGCCACAGTTTATTTCAGGGTAAGAGAGCGTATAAAGGAAGTTTTGGTGGGTGATTACTATGGTGGTTTGCCGGCCACATGGCGCATGGGGTAGGTTGGTAAGGCCTTGGGATGGTTCTGGTTGACGGACTTGCCGCCAGAGTCCAGCGAGTTAAGGCTGAAGTGGAGGGGAGAGAATGGGAACATGAACATTTTGAATGGTGTTTAGAGCAATGTTAAAGAGAACCAAACCAGTCATGAAGTGGGTCAATGGGTCGACCGGTTAGATCAGATTGGACCGATTGACCCAGTTGATGGTTGAACCTCCAGCCCCAGCTGACCCTTATATCCATTCTCCTATATGTTTTTTTATACTGACTGTTTAGAATATTATTGACAAACACAAAAAATGAACTACTAAATATTTTGTGTTAAGATTAAAGAGATTATTATAATGCAACGCAGTTATAAATATTAACATAAAATAAGGTAAAAAATATAGTAGACTAGCATGGAGTACGGAAAACTAAGTAGAAATACATGTTAATATGCATTTAATAAGGATATTATTGGGATTTTGTTTGGGCGTGGTTCATTAGCATCTAAGCTGTTAATAAATACTACAACCCTAGGTTTCTACTTTCTATTTCAACCATTTGCTGCTTACCACCTCAGCCCCATAGTTTACTATCGAGTGCCATCTCTCTGTCTAACACCTCTCTCTCCCCTCTCGTTTTCCAATCTTGCCCACATGTGGCTTGGGCGAGTTTTAGCATTTTCCGAAGGGCTCCTTTAGACAGTTCCTGGTCCAACCGGCAGGTCCGGTCCGGTTTTCTTAACATTGGTCTAGCCCTTAGGGTGGTTTGAGAGGTGGTGGATATGGGATAACCTTAAGAAGACCTTGGTGGTTTTTTGCCGACGTAGGTAGTCATCAACGGCTTTGTTTCCCACAAGCAGAGAGGCGGCCAACAAGAGGGGATGCAAACGGGATACTTGAGGTCGTTTTTGCAGTGGTCCTTGGCTGCTCTTACGGCGGAAAAGAAGTTTGTGATGTGCTTGATTTGGCTTGTTCGGTGACTGAGGATGGCTAAACGGTGGCATTGTCATCAGAGTTTTCACTTTTCCTGCGAGCAGCTCCTCTTTCCTGAACAGAGCACGGTTTTGGCGAAGAAGAGGAACCAAGGGCTGGCTGAATTTATTTGAAGGTCAGGGGCTCTCATGGAGGCATTATTTCAAACTCATCATAGCTGAAGATGGAGGGGAAGAGTTGTGGAGGTCTAGCTATTGAATCGGGGTATTTATAGGAGCGGATGCCTGGCTTTTCATCTTCTTCTTCCTCCACATCATGAATACATGTAAAGTCATGGGAGAGCTACTTCAGCTGAGTATGAGCCTAAGGTAAAGGTGGCGAGCTGTTGGGTGGCTTATCGAGCTTGGAGAAAGGTTTTCGATTGATGATGCAATCGTGATGACATTGATGAGTGACAATATTGATGATGGGAACTCAGGGGAGGTTTTAATGTAGATAGGGTATACTCACTGGCTAGAAACATGTGCTTGGCACATGATTAACTTCTTTTTATTTTTAATTTTATAACTTAGGTTAAACAAATAAATTTTGGATTAAAAAAAGGTAAGAAAATCGGACCTTAGAATTAAAATATGACATTATTTGGTAATGTATGATAATGAGAAATTGATGGTAATATTTAGTAGAGGAAATGAATAATTATCTAATTTATAAAGTACTTAACACAAATTTTAATTAAGAAATAATTGATAAACAATTTGGATATTTTTTCCCCATAAAATCACAAAGCGGAATAAAATAACAGGTAATTATTGCATATATTCTGTGAAGTTTACATCAGCTAAACATCATAATTTACTTGTGTTAAATCAAGGAAACATAAATAGTTTACTAAGGCATGAATTGTTTTGTAAATAATGATATAAAGGAAATATTTAATTTGAAAGGTTTGATGGAAGATATTTGGGTGTGAAAATATTATTTTATAAGACATTAAAACAAACGATAACAAAAAACTTCAAATAACAACCAGTAACCACATAAGAAAATATTTGTTAAGTACCATAGGATTATTATCCTAAATATAAGCTAAATTTAGATTAGAAATTATGGGGTATTACAGTAAACAACACAGTTAACAAATCTTACTACGCATACAAGAACTAATTAATCAGCAGTACTTGTTGAAATAAATAAGCTATGACAACCCTAGACTAAGAAATTCAGGAAAACAACCTCGTAAACAAAGGCACCCACACCACAATATGGTAACTTAACAAATTGTTTTTGGTCAAAACTGCACAAGTACACAACCCTGGCATGGAAAAAAATTGCAACCTGCTTAGTACGGGATGCCAGAACCTAAAGGCAAGCAAAGTTTAGGGAGTCACTTATCTAAAGACTTCTACCCTAATCCTAGACCTCCACAAATCCCTATCACAGGCCATGTACTGAGTAAAATGCGAATGAGCCAAATCTGATTTGATAACTTCACTCTAATTCTTGCTTGGTCTCCCTCTGCCTCTTTTACACTTTTGTTTCACAGGGTGAGCCCTACTTGATTCGGCTGGTTTTCTAAGTTGAAAATTTTTATACTTTCACCCCCCATTACCAGTGCTTCTGTCTGCTTTTCCTTCATGTGTCCAAGCCATCCAAGCCTCGTTTCCCACATCTTATCCTCTGTAGGAATCACTTCTATCTCATCTCTTATCACTTTATTCCTTATCTAACCCAACCTAGTATGACTACTCGCACAACGTGACATCCTCATTACAGCAACCATCATCTTTTGAGTTTGTATTTTCTTTATCAGCCAAGATTCTGCACCATACACCAAAACAGGTCTTACAACCATATATGGTAGAATTTCCCTTTTAGTTTAGTCTGCACTATGGGTTCTTGATAACTAGAATAAAAAGATTGTGCCTTGTAGCTAAACATTGCTGACATTTAATTACCATAAATGCATTTAAGACAATTGCTTGACTGCATAATTGTATGAAAGCATGCAATAGAACCCCCCAACCCCCCCAAAAAAAAAAGAAGAAAAACGAGGCCTTTTGGAATACTTATTCAGCCTTTACTAAAGTCTCTGTTCATAGTCTCCCAAAACAAATCCTAATACATGTTTGTCTCTAAGTCACTCAATTATCAAAGGAAGAGGTGCCTATTCTCAGCATCCTTTGATTACTCTTTCACACAATTACATAGTTCAATCTTTGTAGTTAATGGCCTGGTGAAAGCAAGAACCACACTAGAAGTTGTTGTTGTTGTTGTTGTAATCTTTGCAGTTAATAGCAGTTCTTTGATAAGGAAAATTTTAAAGTAATAGTCATTTGCTGTGAAGATTTTTCAAGCCAGTGACCCACTGCCTTTGTAGTTAATAAAACTTCTGAAATCTACCAACTCATATACAGTCATAAGTTTGCCTCTGCTCATTTGGCATCTCATAGTTTATGGTCATATATTTGGACCTAGTGAATATTTTGCTAAGTATGATACATCTAAGGCAAATTCCAAGATCTATTGGAATGCCATGCAGTCCAAATGACCTTGTGGAACTGGTTCAGCTTATGTCTCACACCTATAGTGAACAACATAGCATTAATTTTTCTCAAACTCAAAGGTCCCCTTGAACAGTACCATACTTCCAACTTTTACACAAAAGGATGTAGAAGGACACTTTTTCATTGTCCTTTAATAACCTTACCCACAACAAGTAACCTGTCTTTGCCACCTTTGATGTAGTGAACATTTCTGGTGCCTACTGCCTACATCAACTTTCACAAACTCTAGCGATAGTAGAGATTCACTATTTACATTCTTCGTATACCCCAGATGATATAATAAGTTGTTGAAAAGTCTATGTTAGACAGACTCACAAGTCAGAGTCACATCTTGTTGTGATCCTTCGCATGGTTGAGGTTGCCCCTTGTTTCCTCAGTTTTCCTAGCCTTCTGTCTTTTTTTAAATGTTCTTTTCACCGAGATGGCCTAGAATTGATCAACTAACATCCTCATTAGTAGGAGGTGATTGGATATGTCTTCCCACATTTGACCTGCATTCCTCCTAAGGTTCTGATTGTAGCATTTTTACGTAAAAGTCCCAGAATTGTACATGTCTGTCTCAATCCACCATGTCAAAGACAACTTGTCTATATCCTCCACGGTACACTCAGATGCGACACACAGAAAATGATATTTAAAAAAGAAAGGAAAAAAAAAAAAGAGAATTTCATCCTACTAAGACCTTTTCTCATAGAAGACCAAGCTTTTCTATAAATAACAGCACGTGTCCTCCATCCGCACTGCTGCTCCATTTCTACTCGAATTCACATGCAGGAAGGCAAGACACAAGCATTCATCCACATTTCAATTGTCTGAGTCCTTGCTAAATTGGCACAAACAACAATGTACAGAATTAACCTAATAGCAAAGGATTCTCAAATGAATTACTATTAACTGAGCTACCAAAAAGAGATATTTGAATCCCCAGTAATCCTGTACTCTTCACATTGCTAGGTTTCCGGTAAGGTAGTTAAACTACTGGAATAAACACACAACTCCCCTATGCCTCATGCCCTCAGTGTCTAATCTACATTCCCATATAATTGGATATCTAGTAACAAGTAATAAGCAGGACTACCACCTAGCCTCGTCATGATCCATCACATAGCCATACAAGTAAAAGCAATACTTTTGCCAAACTGACATGTTCCACACAACTTTCATTTTTTCTCCTGTTACTTTAAAGAAGGGGTGATTACAGCAAGGAGCTTATCACAAGGTTTCATGGCACTTTCCATTTGCAAAAGATCTATCTAGCACTTCCAACTCCCAAGTAGTTGCCATAAGGCTACCTTAATTGGCGAATCCCTATATAGCATATACTCTATGGCCAAATTCTCTATCCATCGCTACCACGCAGCCTCATCATGATCCATGACAAAGCCATACAAGTAAAAGCAATACTCTTGCCAAACTGACCTGTTTCACACAATTTTCATTTTTTCTTCTGTAACTTGGTATGGTTTTATGGCACTTTCCGTTGGCAAAAAGTCTATCTAGCACTTCCAAGTCCCAAATAGTTGGCATAAGGCTTGCTCAGTTGGCGCATCCCTGTACAGCATATACTCTATGGCCGAATTCATTATCCCAATTACTACCCACCATAACATACTATCCAAAGGTACAGACTGGAATTATGAAAATTCACAGCTGAACATCAACTACTTACCACCAAAGTCGTCGAAACACTGCTATGCCACGCGCCCTCATTGAAGGAAACAACATCACCCTCCAAACCCAAAACGCGTTTGGTCACAATCCTGTTAGGGTTTATCGGTGACCTAACGAAGATGATATCGCCAAGCTTTAATTTCCCAACTCGATGTGAAATCCGCTCTGCTAGCAAAACATCACCTCTAGCATTCAAGGTAGGCAGCATGCTTGTACCATGTACCTGTCAACGAAAACCAGACACTAAAGAAATTTCACCCGCCATTTTTCTCTTGGTTTGGGACTTTGATTAGCAATGAAATTGATAGGGGAGAGGAGAAGAGAGGAAGAGAGAATACGATTGATGGGGAGATGATATAGGCATCAGTGACATGGAGAAGACAGAGGAACTTGACGATTATGACGGTGCGTTGGGCAGCTTCCTTGGCTTTGCTCCTCCATTGCCCAAGCCTCGCTGCCCACATTTTCACTCTACAACTTCACCTCTCACTCTTCCCGTTGTGCGCAAGAAACTGCGGTGCCGCAGCGACAACTATGCCACAACCCACGAGTCACGGGAAGGCTTCTAGAGCATGTGTGATGTATCACACCGCCATTAATATCACCTACAAGACCGGTCTGATGGAATTTGTAGCATTACTGCTTGTAAGTCATGATCCTTTTGTCACTGATATGACATGAGATTTTTATCTGTGATATCATCCTCTACCCAATCGTGCGACGCCTCTGTCACAGATAAGCTCCCTGCCTACCCCATTCTATCGGAGCGTTTGGTGAAATATCAGAATTGGGTCTAATTGGCTCTAATACCACTTATTAGGGGACCATTACTCTCTACCCAAAAGGTCGGTCTGATGGGGTGTGCAATACCACCGCTTATTGCCCATGACCTTTCTATGACTGATCCAATGTAGATTCTTATCCGTGATATCAGTAATGGCTCCATTACGGATTGATAATTTCACTCAAACTCAATCCTGTGCGGCACTAGCAAACTCACTCCAAACCTTTCCTAGTTTCCTAGTAAGCCTTAATGATTGCTTAACTTAGATTTGAGAAGTTTAGTAAACACACACACATTCAAGATAACTTAGAGAGAGAGCGGTTGGGAGAATGCTTTGTATTGCATTTAGAATGCCTTGAATGGCTTGATGTACAAATGAGTCCCTTAGGAATATATATACACATCCACCTCTTCAATGGACAGTAGAGATCTATTTGATCATACGGCTAGTATTACAGATCCAAAATATTATATACAAATATCTTGGAGACTACACACATATAGAATAGTATAGGACTTTCTCGAGGATATTCTAGTACAACCTCGAAGGTTCTAGAATAATCCACAAAGACCTAGATCCTCTAGTAGATTCTAGAATAGTCCAGAAGTATCTAGAGTGATTCAGAAGATTTTAAAACATTCTAAAATGTTCTAGCGTATTCCAGAAGGTTTCACAGCATTCTGAAGGATCCTTAAATGTTCTAGAACTCTCCGAAAATTCGGTCCATGACATTCTTCCCCACCAAATTGGACAACATCCTTGTTGTCTTTGGGTCTTCATACGTTTGATTCTGGAGCTGAATTACTCGCAGGGGGTGTCCCTTTCACTAGGTTAGGTTGATGTGTCGCATTTAACTGCTTGACGTGTTAATCATTTGTGTGCTTGCATCTCATCCTCCTTCAGGCCCATTTCCTCCCATGTGCCAACTTTCCAGTGATGTCAGAGGCATGACACCCTTAGGCCCCTCATTGCTCTTGAGGGCGAATAAGCAGCCTATCTCTTTATACTCCTTGAATCGAAGGACAAGTTGTCTGTGATGAACAGGGTGTTAGTATGGAGAATTATGACGGTTGTCACCTTATCAAGGAAGTTCATCCCCAGATAGAACTTTCGATCATCAAGAGGAGTAATGGTTATGTCAACCTTACCTCTCCATGGTCCAACATGGATGTCTGTACCTCAAGCAACTCCATGGATTGGAAGGCTCTTCGCACTAACTCCCTTCACATAGCCCTTCTCCTTTTTGGAAGGTAGGTTATTCTCATTGACGAGTTCATTCGCCATGTAAATGATGTCCACCGTTGTGTCCATTGTAGCTTAAAGTTTCTTGCCTCCAACTTCAGTCTCTACATACATGCCCCCACTGGCTTGCTTGCCTACCTTAGATTGGATGATACTTAGGAGCGATATCGAGGCAATATTTATTTCCTCTTCACACGTTTCCTCTTCTTGGACAATAGCGGCAAATTTGCCCTATTTGGGACACTTCAACACTCGGTGGGGTCCGTTGCATAAGAAACATAAGCACTTCCTTGGTGCTTCATCCTTGTTTCCCTTCCCTTTGTCCCTGAATGTGAAAGGCTTATCGCACTCAGGAGACTTGTCCCGATCTCCGCTATTGTCACTGTTATCGTGGGTCTTCTTGCCTCGTAACTTCGAGGACTACCTTTTGAATTCGATGAGTGACTTGGCACTGGTAATAGCGGATGAGAAGTCTGGCAGCCCACACCTCTTGAACTCCATTTTTGCCCATCCCTGAAGGCCATCAAGGAAAAGAAGAGTGCACAATGCTCTTCCATGCTTGGAATCTCCAGAAGTAGCTCTTGAAACTCCTTAACATACTCCTGAATTTGACTGTCCTTGTGCTGAAGGCACCGAAGCTTGGCCCTAACCTTCTATTCAACATCCTCTGGATAAAACTACTTCTTGAGTTCCCTCTTGAACTTATCCCATGTGTTGATGGGATTAGATCCTCTCTTGATGTCATCACACTACGACACCACCAAACAAGGGTAATATCTTTAAGAGAGAAGGCAGCATTGCTCACCTTTTGAACATCATCCTTGATGCCCATTTCACCAAAGGAGACTTCGAGTCCCTAAAGGAAGTTATCTATCTCCTTTGAGTGGTGGATACCTAGACAGATCCACCGTTGGCCATCCTGGTGATGTATACCTTGATTTGTGCCTCTAAAGCCTCGACCATTGCCTTTGTACACCTGAACCTCGACCTTACAAGCCTCGATCTCAGCCTTGTAAGCTTGGAGTTCACCATCCTTAGCGCCCTCCGATTCTTGAAGGATCTAGATCTCTGCTCGAAGCTCGTCCATGTCCACCTCGGACTCAAGCTCCTTGATGCATTTGTCCATGTCATCCATCCTACCTGTTAGGATGACATGGTGGTGTTGAACTTTGCAAGCCTATCCGCTACAAGGATCGTCACGTCCTTAGTCTTGTCCTTACCCTTCTTGCCACCTTATTGAGGGTTGGCATTGGTCACGCTTGAAGCTAAGATCTCTCAAACAAGTAGTCTCTGATACCAACTATGACAGGTTGATAATTTTACTCAAACTCAAGCCCACGCGGCGCTAGCAAACTCACTCGAAACCCTTGCTAGTTTGCTAGTAAGCCTTGATGGTTGCTTAACTTAGACTTGAGAAGTTAAGCAAGCACATACACACTTAAGGGAACTTAGAGAGAGAGATAGAGAGAGAGACAGAGCTTGGACAATAATTTGTATTGCACTTGGAATGCTTTGAATCACTTAATATACAAATGAGCTCCCTTGGGAATATATATATATATATATATATATATATATATATATATATATCTCTCTCTCTATATATATATATATATATATATATATATATATATATATATATATATATATATATACATCCACCTTTTCAATAGACAGTAGAGATCTTCTTGATCCCACGGCTAGTATTACATATCCAGAATATTTTATACAAATATCCTAAAGGCTACACACATGTGGAATAGTGTGGAACATTCTAGAGGGTATTCTAGTGCAGTCTGAAAAGTTCTAAAATACTCAACAAAGACCTAGATCCTTTAGAAGTTTCTTGTAATGCCCCGGCCCCCTCTCGGGTCGAGCAATTACGTGGAATGACTTTAAGGGTCGTCGACTAGCCCTACAAATCACCACAAGTCTTTTCGGCGTACTTCATCCTTGCTCACACGCTA
The DNA here is from genome assembly GCA_029747015.1 of Carnegiea gigantea. NCBI lineage: Eukaryota > Viridiplantae > Streptophyta > Magnoliopsida > Caryophyllales > Cactaceae > Carnegiea > Carnegiea gigantea. The sequence continues at coordinate 835,605 of JAKOGI010000172.1, forward strand.
CATGAAAAACTTCCTGGGAGGTCACCCATCCTAAGATTGTTCCCCAACAAGCACACTTAACTATTGAGTTTTTAAGAGTGTGCTTCCCGAAAAGAAAGGTGCATCTTTGGTGATGTAGGTAGTCACTTCAAATCATTTGAAACCACACTCGGGGTGTTACAGTTCTGGAACAGTCTAGAAGTATCTCGAATGATTCAGAAGGTTCTAGAACGTTCTAAAACACTCTAGCATGTTTCAGAAGGTTCTAGAGCATCTGGAAGATCTTGGACGTTCTAGAACTCTCTGAAAATTCGACCCATGACAAATGGTGAACCTGTTTTTTTGTTCATTAGTAGGAGCCTACGTCCTTTACATCAGCTTTTGAGCTAACTTTTTGGCTCACAAGCCTCCCTCTCTTCAATGCATGACTTACCACTTTGGCTCATTAAATAAAATAATACTTATAAATGCCACACCTAAACATATTTAATTAGTTTAGTTTTTATGTTTTGCTTTGTTGTTTGGCTTTATTATTTTTTTGAAAAATAATTTACACATAATAATTTGGTACACAACTAATTAAAGGCTCAAAGTTTTTTTTAAAAAAAAAAAACAATACAAGAGTTTGAATATAAAAAATTCACACATGGTTGAATACAAAAAAAGCATAAAGTTCAATATAAATAAATAAATAGATACATTGATTGACATTCGACAAAAAAAGTACAATAGTTCAACAATAAAAGAAATTATAATATGAGGATCATTCAACTATCATCTCTGTCGTCGCCCCAAATTTCGCTTCTATATTTCCTCAATCAAGTTTGCTTGGAGAGCTGCCTGTGTGTCATGGTCGCGAACTTCTTTTGATGTTTGAAAGTCTGTCTCATAACATGCATGGTGGTCATGGTTAACAATCGGCTCCGGGGCGATACCTTCCATAATGTTATAGTCAAATGCAAGCTCCTAGTTATCCCGTTCATCCTAAACCATCATGTTGTGGAGTATCACACATGCTCTCATTATATCACCGATGTCTTTTTCCTCAATAAGATGAGCGGGCCACGTACACTAGTAAATCGAGCTTGTAACACACCGAAGGCCCTTGGGGAAGTGAGATAGTTTTAACAAATGTCGCCCATTTCGAATGAATTCTATCCGAAAGAAAATATCCTATCTTTTACTCATTGTCATTGATGACATACTCACTTTTAGGATCCCGATCTTCGTACAACTCTTGAAAAACCGGTGGGTGGTCAAGGACATTTATGTCACTGAGGCTTCCAAGTAAATTGAAGAACGCGTGTCATATTCAAAGGTTGTATGATGCAACAGCTTCAAAGATGATATTTAGCACTTTATAAAGTTTCTTATGAAATGATGTCTTCCAACCCGCTAGATAATTCTTCTACTCCTAGTACATATAATCGATGCTTCCCAACATATCGAGAAAATCACGGGCTTCAACAACTTGCAATAGGCGATAAACATTGGCTTGATTCAGTTTTCCCATGTACTCTTCCCTAAATACCTGAATGACGTATAAGATGAACTTCTTCATGCATTCTAGTGCGCTGCTCACACCAATCTTTATGCACTCATCAACGTAATCAGCTAGTATACCATAAGCAAGTATTTGCATAGCTGCAGTACACTTGGCTAATGATGTCAATCCACGCTTTCCAATCGCATCATACCTTACCTAAAAGTACTCCGAATGATTGCTAAGTGCTTCTACAATGCGGAGAAACAAAAGTCTCGACATTTTAAATCTACGATGAAAATGGTGTTCATTGTAGATTGAATCTTCTGCGAAGTAGTTTTTGCATAAGCGATCATGGGTAGGTTCTCTATCTCTCTTAATACACCTCTTCTTTACCTGAGGGCTAGATGTCGAAGGTGCCAGCTTAGTTGCTGCTTGTCTAAGTTGTAGAAGGAACATCATTTGGCTTTGCACTTGTTGTTAATGAGGGAGTAAAGCCCCGACAATGGGTAAATGATATCATTATCTGAATCGTTGATTGTGAAATTCAAGCCATCTGATGAAGATGAGGAGGACGAGGAGGATGAGTCTTCCTTGACGGGTAGCCTCCAAACATAGAAATTATCCATTACGAATGGCCTGTACAACATAATAGTGATTAAAAAGTTAATGTATAGAAGAGTAATCATTTGATTAAACAATAAGCATGCCCATTTTCATAAATTCATATCAAAACATGATTACACTAATTAATATCTAAGACAACGCATGGTAAGTAAAAGTTACATAATAAGATCTTGCAACCTAAGATGAGCTACGTAGTTCTTGTAATCTAACTAATGAGGGGCGACATATTACTGAGTTGAGGATGAATGCCCTAATCTTCTTTATATGATTTCTGCTTTCCTTGTCACATAATAAGCGACAAATTTAGGAGTCATTGTTGAGGTACCCATCATCATTATTTTATCCTCATTACCCTCAGTTTCTGTTCCTTCAACATCGACTTATAAGCTCGTTCTTCTTCCCTTACGTGAACGACATCTTTTGCTATTGTCAACTTTCCGCTAACTACAGTAATCAAATCTTTGAACATTTTACTCATATCACTATTAGTAGTTTTCAACTCCTTGAACTGACGCGTGGGGAGCACCGGCTCCATTGGTTGTTGAGCATCTTCCAAGATAATACATGCCCATTTATTGATGAGTGGGGAGCACAAGCTCCATCGGCTGTTTAGCATCTTCAATTATGTGTCAAGATTCCTCATGGTCGGTGGTCATTGAAATTGGAGGCCACCCTAGCTGAGAAGCTAGATTTCTTCTGATCAGCCACTATAACAGCTTCCATGCCTATGTTAATCCAAGCATGTATTAGCCGTTGATTCTCTTCAACTGTCCACTTCTTTGAACGGATAACTGTACCCTCACTGCTTCCTCCACATCCCCCTCATCAGTACTCGGATCAATATCCATCTTGGAGTTTCCTAATCCAGCCATCGATCCTGTTGGCGTGGATAAGGGTGTGGAGTTGCTCCCCTCGAAAAGTAATTTAGCCTAGGAGATAGCAGAGGATAGTATAGAGGGTAATATGGGTTCTCAATTTTATTCACATTTTGGGTATCATTATGTGGTGGGGGGTAAGGTGGCGGATAACTACAGGAATTTTGACTTAAGCCAGTACTTGGGTCATCGGTTTGGTTGTGGTGGGTAATATGGTTAGTACGATTGATTGTGGTAGTTTGGCGGTCTATATAGGAGGTAAGACGTGTGGAGATTAGTTGGAGTAATTGGACTAGTACTATTCCTCCCAATTTGGAGTGAATCACCTTCCTAAACTAAATTAATAAATGATGGGGTAGATGTTAGGATTCATATTCGAAGTACAACAAGGACCTACATGCATATGATTAATCATATTAAAAAAATTTCATATTAATTTTACAAATCATATTTTACTTTGACCAACTTTTCTTTTATTTTTTCCAAGTTATAAAGTATTTCAAAAAGTTAATTCCAAAACTTAATAAAGTAAATTATTATTACTAACCCGCTAGCATTTAAACACTAATATTATTTTTAGTTGAATAAATTATTAATGTCAATGATTAATAAACTAATTATTTCCATTGACATGGCAAAACTTAAACAACCTATTCATATTAATTTCAATAACGTGTCAAAATTAAAGAGAAAATTTAACTCATCAAGTCACATAATCATGTCACTAACATAACATCCATGTAATCTAACATGTGAAAACATAATTAAATTTAACTAACATACAAATATATTTTAATTTATTCATATTAATTATTTTCCAACATTTTAAAAATTATTCATACTTACAATTGTCTTCAGTTTTTCTTGATTGAGAGCACCTCTAACTTTTCTACAAAAGAAGAACAAAATTTATAAAATCAAATAATAAATTTAAATTATAAAATAAGTACTTAATTGAATAAAAATTACAAATACTTGCTACATTTCTTCCCTTCTTTTTGGATGAAACAACTAGCAAAAATTAACCAACTTGCTCAGTTTTTTAAAGGAGAAAGAGAAATTGAGAATTTTGTGTGCTTGGTTGAGGAAAAATGGGGTTGTATATATAAAGCAAAAATAAAGTTAACAAACAAAAAAACAAAAAATACAATCAGCTTATAGCCATTGCTCAACGGCTACAAAATCAATAGCTCATTTTTCATTTTTTCCAACATTTTCAATCCATAGTCGTTGCCTAATAGTTCAAATAAAAAAAACATGAGAGAGCGTGAAACGGCATCGTTCTGATGCGCAAATGCGCAAAAACACTAGCCTTGTGGGTCGCTCGTTCGGGCGAGGGTCTTGGCAGGCCTTGCATCCCGGGCATCCCAATGTGGGCCTACAACCCTTAAACTCGCGCGCCTGCTCAATTTTTGGGCTCATGAGATTCACATGGTCTTCATAGTTAGAGATTCGGAGTTCCCCAGAGCCTATACATAAGAGAGGGGGTTGGTTTTGGGGCCGGGGGTCCATTAGGAAATGGCAACATTATACTTAACAAAAATTAACCCAATCCGATTCAATCTGAACTTGTTTAAAATTTTGGGTTTTGAACACGATTTTTTTGACTCGAACCCATAATAAACCAAGTTCGAAAAACCTGCAAATTGATGGGTCAAACCTGACCCAGAACGCGAACTTGCCTACTGATCTGAATATTATATCATTATTTTTTAAAATTTTTCTTTAATTTATCCCTTTTAACTATAATAGTTATTATTATGATGAATTGTTTAGAGAGACATTATACAATTACCGCATCCTTAACAGATTGAACAGAGGTGTCCTTTCTTTCTTGACTTCATTCTCATAAAATAACCTTATACGCAACTTGTAAATAGAACGATTTTAAAAAATGGCATGAAATAGTGTGAAATAGCTATCTAGCGTGAGAAAATTAATTTAGAGTAAGAAAAATGTTATAAATGTACATGCCATACCATTGTACTTTTTACTGAAATGAATGTGTGATGCATAAAGCATCAAGAGCAGGTTTGGTTTGCAACTTTGCAATAAATGAGTTTATGATTAAATAAATTGTTTTTTCTATTTCATCTAGTTTAAGAGACCCAAATGATGCATACCAAGCCCAAGCCAACTCTTGGCTACACCTTCATCCACACCAAAGCCCAATTCAACTTTTCTTAGTCAAGTTGGTCAACGTTTTAGCATATCAATCGGTTTCAACTTGGATTCTGACCACCCTATCAATATCTAATTGGGGAAATCTATGCTTCTTTGTGAAGCTTAGGGAGTTAATTTTAGGATCATGTGATAAAATCCTGAGTTAGGTTGCATTTTGGTTCCCTAAAGTGATACAAACCCCGACTCATACAGTACTGGTTTTTATCTAAAAACTTGCTGCATTTGGGTCAAGTTAATATCCTAGCTAACGAAACCCAAATGCAAGTTTTTTCCTAAGATGTCTATTTTAGCCCCATAAGCTAAAATTAGGCATTGGAATTCAATATTGGGATTAATGGCCCAAATATTTAGAGTGTGCACAAAATTTTGATTTTGGAGCAATCTAATATTTGGCCTTAACTGTGGAGAGTACACATGTTATCTTTGAGATTAATTAGTATATGGTGATTCTACACATACCAAGGAAGATTTGTCAAGTAGCAAGGCTCCCATTGGAGGTGTAGAGCCTTCTAAAAGCCTCCTATAAGAATGGGGAAGAAAAATACAACTCATCTTGGTTGTAATTATCTTACTAATTTGATTTCTTTTCCTAAGATAATTTGTAATCTCCCTATTGGTATAGTTGTCCCACTATTGTAACAGCTAATTCCCTCATTTTGGGTATTTATAAACCTCAATACCTCCATGTAAATTAGCTTGAATTGAATTATGAATGGAAAGACATATGACTATTTTCTCTCACTAAAATCTCTACATCTTTATCTCTTCAATTAGGAGTGGTGAGTAGAGTCGTTCTTTTAGAATTCTTTTTTGGTAGCTAAGAGCCTTTTGGAGAGAAATTTGGCGAAAAGTTTTGAGTCTTTCCTTTAGAGTTCTTCCTGGGTGGGTATGAGTCTTTAAGAGAAGAACTTGGTGGGAAGTGTTTTATCTATCTTTTGAGTCTTACCTTGGGATAAAACTTACAATGTTATTGATTATTTGAGATTGAATCCAAAAGAAGCATCCTTTAGTGTGATTATTTTCATTGTTATCTTTGATTTTGGGATTTTGAGGGTTTCAATCCTCATTAAGTTGGTATCAAGGCTAGAGCTTCTTTTGGGTGGTTATTGAATCAAGATCTCCATGAATTCAAACACCTCTCTACCTTTTCAATTTCACCCCAAAAATCCAGTTTGACTCTTTAAAATTTTCTTCATCCACCAACCTTAATTAACCCCCATTAGCCTACAAAGAAGCTTCAAATAGCCTAAACACAACTCCTAAACCAAACACGACCCAAGAACTCCACAAAAAGTGATCCGGAACACTTTTCGGATGGAGACCACCACGGTTGGTCCATGTTAAGGCCAACAGACCATGTCAACTGATATTCCCCTGTGTTCTTATGTTTTCTTCCCTCTTTTCTTCCATGGTATCCCCTACGACCTATAGTACTCCTATTTCCATCCTTTTCCCCACTTGTCACCTTACAATTACTAACATGGCCTGTGAGAGATGCTTCTCAGTAAGCCCGTGAGATAGATATGGCCATTGTTGAGCTTCAAGCTCAAATAAGGAAGCTTAGCAAGCAAATGGCTCATATGAAGAGGGCTATGAAAGAGCCTCCTTGCTTTGATAGTATTAATTTGGATCCTACCATCTATTTGAGATGGGTTCAAATACTTGAAGATCATTTTGAGACTAAAGAGTGTTGTAATGAAGAGAGTTTCTTGATAGCTACTCAAAAACTCCAATATTATACCTACTATTGGTTAAATGCCTTAGGAGGAAGAGGGCTTTTCAAGGCAAATCTAGAATCAAGATTTGGAGTAGGCTCAAGTCGTACATGAAAACGAGATTCAACTTAGATCAACTCTTTGAAGAGAAATCCTTGAAAGAGGAACCCAATGTTACTCAAGAGAAGATCAAGGTTCAAGAACAAGAAGAGCCTACCATGGCTCAAGAAGGGCCTAAGGAAGAAAATGAGATCATTTGGTTCTTGGAGAAAAAGAAGTTGAATCAGCGCTCAACTTTGGAGGTTGTGCTACCTATTGCTTCTCACACCCACTCTTATCCACTCCATTGTCACAATTTGGGAATGGAGATGAATATCACTAAGGAAGCTCTACTTTTCTTTTCAATGAGCAAGTAGAGGAACGAGACTATCTATGATGTGTTTCCTATGGATGCTTAGTATCTATTTTTTAGGAGACCATTGAAATTTGGCTCTAAGATTGTCTTTTATAAGAGACCCAACTTCCAAGTCCAAACTTTCAGTCTCAATCTCCTAATTCCCATCAACCTCAAACCCCACAAAAATTGAAGCTCTACAAAGAAATCATTTACACTTCTAAGCCAAACGTGAAACTCTCGCCCTTGTTGTGCAAAGATTATTCAACTCATTTGCCCTTAAAAGTGAGTCCAAGCCAAGCTTGTAAATATAAGGAAATTTCTTTTGGTTTAAGTTGTGATGATTATATTGAGACTTTCAATAGTCTCATGAATGTTGGAAGGATTGTTCATTCCATTAGAATATCCCCTAAAGACTTCAACAACTCCTAAGTGTTTAAGAAGGGTGGTACTATTAGCATAATGAGTTTTCTCAAGGGGTGCAACAAGTTATCAAGATTGGTATTATCGGGTTTCAATCATAAGGATTTGAATGCAAATCCTCTCGAAGAAGGGAGTTTGAAGCATAAAGCATCAAGGGCAGGTTTGGTTTACAGCTTTGCAATAAATGAGTTTAGGATGAAATAAGTTGTTTATTCTATTTCATCTAGTTTAGGAGGCCCAAGTGATGCATATGAAGCCCAAACCAACTCTTGAGTTCACCCTCATCCACACCAAATCCCAAGCCAACTTTTCTTGGTTAAGTTGCTCACCATTCGAGCATATCACTCGATTTCAACTTGACTTCTCACCTCTCTATCGATGTTCAATTGTGGTTATCTATGCTTATTTGGGAAGCTTAGGGAATTAGATTTAGGATAATGCAACAAAATCTCAAGTTAGGTTGCATTTTGATTCTCTAAAGTAATCAAAAGCCCAATTTATACAACACTGATTTTTATCGAAAAACTTGCTAAATTTTGGTCAAGTGAATATCCTACATAATGAAGCCCAAACAAAGCAAGCTCAAGTTTTGGTGATTCCCTAAGATGTCTGTTTTAGCCCCGTAAGCTATAATTAGGCGTTAGATTTTAATATTGGAGGAAATGGCCTAAATATATAGAGTGTACACAAAATTTCAGTTTTGGAGCAATTTGGAATTTCACCTTAATTGAGGAAGGTAAAGCTGTTAACTTTGATATTAAATAGCATAAGGTGACCCTATACATACAAAGGAAGATTTTCCGAATGGTAGGGTTCCCATTGGAGGTGTAGAGCCTTCTAAAAGCATCTTAGAAGAAGGGAAAAGAATCCTGGAAAAATACAGCTCAGCTTAGTTGTAATTATATTAGTAATTTGATTGATTTTCCTAAGATAATTTGTAGTCCCTCTATTGGTACACTTGCCTCACTATTGCAACAGCTAATCTGTCTCCATTTGGGATATTTATAGAATCTAACACCTCCATATAAACTCAGCTTGAATTGAATTATGAATGGAAATGCATATTGCCATTTTCTGTCATTAAAATCTCTACATCATTATCTCTTTAATTAAGAGTGATGAGTAGAGTCTTTCCTTTAGAATTCTTCTTGGGTGGCTAAGAGCCTTTAGGAGAGGAATTTGCTGGAAAGTTTTGAGTCTTTCCTTCGGAGTTCTTCTTAGGTGGCTGTGAGCCTTTAAGAGATGAACTTGGTGGGAAGTGTTTTATCTATCTTTTGGGTCTTACCTTGGGACAATACGCACAATTTTATTGATTATTTAAGATTGAATCTAAAAGAAGTATCCTTTAGTGTGATTATTTTCATTGTTGTCTTTGATCTTGGGAGTTTAAGGAATCCAATCCTCATCAATATATCTGATCATATTTTGAATAATGTTATCATAAAGTAATCTAAAATTTTAATGTTACAATGATAATTGTAATATCGTGCGCTTCTCCAATATCATTTCATTTAGTTTTCATTCTAATTTATCTCGAACTATGATGTTAGTATTAGATAATGGGTCGATCTCTATTAGTGTTAAGATCGACTTACTAATAAAGTGTAGCTTAAGTAATGTTAAATTAGTACTTAATAAAATTATTGAATTATTAAATAGGTTATTAGCGGGCGAACCGCTCCAACCTATTGACAAGCTTTAGATGGGCTAACCCATAAATGACTCGATTCATTATTAACCTTATTTTAATATATAGGTAGACCTACCTAACCCAAAGCAAACTCAAACCTTTGCCCATTTCTGCATGACTTTCATATTTAAATGAAAAATTAGACTATCTTTAATATTCTTTTAAAAAATTACAATTACATTGCTTTTCACCAAATACAGATGATTTTGAGTAATAAAAATGTTGCATTTTTAATTTTGACAAAAGACAGATAAGGCACAAAAAAGACATTCTAAATCCATTAGGTTGACTCGAAACCTGCAAAACCGAAATATACTCACCCTATTTTACTTGGCCTGAAATACACCTGACTCGTATTTTTTCTGAACCCGAATATACCCAACCTGTATTTAACCTGCATGCCTGAATCGACAAGCCTAGCCAATAGAATAGCCATTGAATCCCACCTTTGCCACCATCCGACCATGGTCTTTCGGAGCCTAGTTTGTGCCCATGCTTATGTATAAGTGTCTTAATAATGGTAAAAGTTTATAAACTAAGTATAGAAATAAAATGTAAAGTTCATATTATAGAATATTTAGTTGAAATGATTTAAATGAAATTAAATACCATATTTTGTTATATGACATATAAATAAAACTAAGAATCTCAATAAGAGTGGCTACTGGATTTTCATTATTATATATTTTGTTCTTATGCCTTTTGTTAATTGTAATAATTGGAAAGGATAATAATATTTAGGACATATGAAGTTAACCTTATGTTCAGATGCTTATATGGCAAATGTTAGACACTTAAACTCATGATGATAGCATTGCACCTTGTTATCATTATTAATCGTTCATTACTTCTAATATATGATACTTAGTTCAAAGAAATAAATTAAGGTAAATGAGGGACCACAAATGTGGTGAATTTTACAAATGGGAATCAACCTTAAAACTAATTAGACCTTGAATATATAATATTCTATGCTAATTATAATTCATAGCAGAACACAATTGCCAAAAGACAAAATTTACAATAAAAGTGAATAAAAAAAGTGTACGGGATTAGTTGAGTTGAAATTATAATTTACAAAAACAACAACTTAATCGAACATAAAACAATGCCAAACAAAAACACTGATCAAGTTCATTCATCTACCAATGAAAAATATTGTCAACCAAACATTAGCTGCTTAAGCTAAAGATCCTTATTCTTGTCTCCGCTCATATGCAACCTACAATTTATACCATAGTTTTTGGTCTATAGATCCAAACACTATAGTCCAAAAATACAACTTCTATATTTTCTTTGCTCTAACCTCCCGCGCCCCATTTCATGCTCCCCCAAAACCTCCCCTTCGATTGGGACATGGCTCAAACTATGGTCCTGAGTCCATGATATAATTGCTGCATTCAAGCCCCTAACAAACATCCAACTCACATTAAAGAAATAGTAATAACTTAAAAAATAGGTGACACTAAGCCTTTTTTCATTAAACTGACGATAAGACTTCCAACAAAAGTGACGCTAAGACCTTTTTTTTCTTATTTTATTTTAGTGGACGGCTATAGGTAACTGGCATCATAACTGCATAAAATGATGTTAGTAACCAAACCAATGCAATCATGGGAAATCGATGGAATGCAATCGTAAGGAATCTATGGTGCTCCAATCTACCGGCTCCAATCCTCCTCAACCCTAGTCTTCACCTTTCCCTTCAGCTTCTAAGTGTCGAGCCATCAGAGAGAGAGAGAGAGAGAGAGAGAGAGAGTAGCAGAATATATAGATCTTATGAGAGAGAGTGATCCATGGGTACGAGGGGGATGAGTCGAAGAGATAATGATTGTAACTACCTCCATCATAGCCGTTTTAATCAATTGAGTCTTGAAAGATTGTCTAATTATAGATGACAAGACAGTTATGGATTGTGAGTGGATATCATCTTATCTAGAGGGTCTAATTCTTAGAATTCAAACTGGCATCTTGTAAATAATGGCGAGATTCAACTAGAAAGCCGAAATTGTAATTTGATGAAATCTTAGCCCTCAACACATCTTTACACTTATAATATAAAGAATCACATTCAAAGAATTAGTTCAACTTCAAAAACTATTGTACTACCATGTTTTCTATTTGAACTCTATTTATCACTAGTTCTTGAAAAACAATTGTATGTATTATTATCAATTGTTTTTTTAAAAAATATCACTTAGAAATCAGATGACCAATAATAATCTGTAGAATGAGAAAAGAATGTTAAAAAAGTAAATAAAACCCTCATTGGTCATGCAGTATTTTTCTCTTAATTTCATACTTTAAAGTATTAAATAAACTCAAAATCCCTTATCCTAGTTCTTTCTTATTCGAATCATAAAAACCCAAATTGAGCATGAATTTTGTGTGAATTTTGTGCAATTAATTGTTTACATAGTGATAAACATCAAATACTAGTGAAATCTCTCAAACAAGAACAACCTAAGTCTCTAACCTCTAATGGAACAGTTTTGATAAGGCCGTGCATGGTAGAATGAAAAGAAGAAAAATGGGACGTTGAAAGTGAAGATACATGGAACAAGAGAATTGAATTTTATTGGTTTTACATAATATGGAATTTAAATTTTCAAACGTCTTTTCTTCAAATGAATGTCCAAAAAGAAGTGTCTTTGGAAACCCCTTATTTTCTCTAGCTTTGTGAACATTCAACCAATTCCTCCAATCCTCATTTACTTTGTATTTTGCTCGAGTTGATCTTAGAGATACGCAAATGAATTGATCAACAATTGCGCGAAGATTAATAGTCATAACATCCTAAGTGAGAATGGCACAAAGATAGGCAGAGGCCTCTCAGCAACAAAACCCTTGAAAATTAACGTTGAAAAGTGGACATAGGAAACGTCATTAGTGTGCTAGTATAAATCGGGAGGAATGTGAGCATGTTGCTCATAGAACAAAGTCTTTCATTTAGCAACAAGTAGATTTTCACATCTTATGGCCATGAGGAATTAAGGGCTTTGGTGAGAGGAAATGAAGAGAGATGAGGTTTTTTTTTTTTTTTGATCTTAATAATGTGGAGGATTGTATAGAGAAGGTGGATTCTTGGATTTTCTATTTTTTATTTAAAATATTTTTATTTTCCTTTTTTTTCACCTATTAAATGCCCATTTATAGATTTTAATATAAAGTTTTAAAAAGCTCAATCAAATGGTTACTATGAGTGATCCGATTGAGAAATTGCATTCTGAATGAAGAATAATTAATGTAGTGGAACCCACTCTATTTTTAAGAACACTTGGATAGATGGAGTTAAAAAACACAGTAGCACAATCAGCTTTGAACTCTTAGAACATTCAACATTTATGTCTGGAATACAAATACAATCATCTAAATCCAATATGCTCTTCATCTAGAATAAAATTAGGACCCCAACATCGAATGCCAATGTTGTTTCTTTTCCAATAAGCAATGACCTTAAGAGATACCGTGATTCTAAACATATACCAAAAATAGGTTTCAAGTGGTTTGGCATTAAGTAAGATCTTGAGTTCGGATATTGTGAATGAAGCAATCTGTGTTGGGATACCCTTATAAGTCAATAGTTGCTCGATTCTATTAAAATAAAAACCAAACAATATTCATGAAACATATGACATAATAATACGCTATGTTAATTGGGGAAAACTTCCTATGAGTTCCCACTTGGCCTTTACAATCATGTGATTTTGATTGCCTTATTATACATTCTATAGCTAAAGCTTTTCTCTATATGAATTCATCTTTTTTTTAGTTCTTTAGTGAGTCTTAGTGGTGCACTTAAGCAGTCATCTTTATCTAAATCTAACTCATTATAATTAAGCGAAAAATTCTCATCATCCTAAGCCTAGATAAATTGGAGAGCAAACCAAATTTTGTAGGTTAATTGTTCATGTATAGTTTTTCTTTGGATGATATTGTACTACGATAAAGATCTTGCCCTTTGTTTGGTGAATGATTTTCAAGGAGACTATTTTTCAGAATAGCATCCTCTTTATAATAGATAATTTGTTTCCTCTACCTTTGATCTTATAATTAGAATGAACACTTTGATCAATTTCTGAGAAGAGATAATATCTCTTCTTTCAATCATCTAACCCCAGAATTTTAAGCAACAATTTCTTTCGAGATAGAACAAAACTTCCTCAATTTCAACTAAATCAAGATAATTCAAGAGTATATTCATAAGTTTACACCCATATTCATCTTTTCCATAATCACTCATAAATATTCAATCATGCAAAACTCATAACTATGGGAATTAAACTCAAATAAATACAGGAGAATGTTTATTTAAAGTCAAGAAACATATTTGTTAATTAAATCAATAAGGAAATTAATGGAAGAAGGTTGAGGTTTCACATTCAAACACCAAATAAACTAAAACGAGAGGCAGGGGAAGGCCATTGGAGGTTGCATGCAGGGCTGCTCCAACGGAGACTGGTGGCCCCCGCAGTGCTCTGGTTAGTAGCAACAATAGCAGGCATAGGTGGCGTAAGAGGCTGGTCTGCCCAGCAACACAGGAGGGCTTGGGGTGTGCGTGGAAGTGATGGGTGGAAGGAGAAGCAAGAAATGAGTTTGGCTTCTTCACAATACTTGCCCATATTTTTTTTCCCCTAATTTATTTATTTTTTTCACCAGTTTCTTTGTTCTATTTCTCTCTCTCGCTCTCTCTCTGTGACCCTATAAGTAATGGTCTAACATTAAAGGATTATTTGATTAATGGCTCAATAGCGGTGAAAGTGGCCTTGCTTATGTTATGCACGAATCTTTTATTATTAGTAATGTTACATGATCATCATCATAGTGATTTTGATAATTTAAAACAGTTTTGCTTGTTGTCACCCTTAGAGTGATGGCTAAAAAGTATTTATATCCATTAATGTGCAGAATGCTACCCAAACAAATTTGGTAGATAAGATAAAAATGAATCCTTGAATATTACCATGTTTCATGGAAGATATTGATTGTCTAATTGTAACACCCCGATTTTCTAATTCATTTTTATTAACTAATATTAACCTACGTGACAGCGAAAAAGCTTAAGTGGGGTGTTACTGCTGTATTTCCTTCTTGGAAATACCAGGCTGGGTATCAATCAAGCATTGCTTCAAATATATTTTCAAGACATAACAACAGTTCAAATCTTGACAACAATACAACAAGGTCTAAACTGAAAACAATCCTTTAAGTAAGTCTAATCAGAAGCTGAATCAAAATGACTGAATCGCAAAAAATGGCCTTGCTGCAGCTTCGATTCCCCTTCCCATGCTCATACACTTCATCTGAAAACAAAACATTTAGAAAATGAGATAACTTAATAACAATCACCCATAACAGTCAAAACATGCACACAAATTCATTTCAAATCATTTTAGGAATGCGGGACAACATGACCAATTTCAATTACTTATGTATTCTCAACATGAACATATACCAATAATCCAAGTCTCACTTATTCAGTTTCAGGTTCACAAGGGTGAGCGACCCCCACTGGGTCTCATAGCCGGCGCTTGGGTTTAACGCAACCGCTTAACCATAACCTGTCCTACCGTCAAGTTGAACGGTTACCGCTTAATCTTACCCTGGCCTACCATCAATTAGGACGGTTACCGTTAACCTGGCCCACATCGACCCGCAACGTGACACATGGCTGCTCACATGCATGCACTTTTACTTGGAGAAAGCTAATGGCCTTCAATAATACAGGAGTATAACTCCCCGATCTCACCCGTTCATCCAGTTACTCACACATTCACAATTAAGACTGACCTTTAACCACTTATAGCCCAAACCCGACCCATGCTGGTGCTGGTCTGAAAATATTTCCTCATTACCTCATTATTTTCACAATGAAATCAGTCTAATAAACTCATGCAATCACAGGTTGAGCAATCATAGTAAAATCTCATCACATATTCACCCAGAAAAATCCCCCGAACATTGATACAAAACACATTCACAACATCTTTCAAACATACTGACAAGTCACATTTTTTTTTTTCAAGAGATACTTAGGGGAGGTTTAGGTCATGATTGTTACCTGCTAATATATGCCACCTAACTTGAGCTCGAAATGCTAAAATCGACCTAAACAATTAGGCACAATAGTGGCCTGTTAGAACCGATACTTAGCCTGACTGTCTATAACCCAATTACACTCAAAATAATTTTCTAACCTTCTACTTACACCCAACAACCAAGTCAAACCATCAAACAAATTTTTAGGAAATTATAAATATTAAAACTCCACAAACACTGACTCAACTAACTGCCCAGTTTACTTCTAGATTTTTCCCCAACTCCATAACTTTCACTTCCGGTATTAAAATTTTATGATTAAGCCCAATCTAGAAAGACCACATCGTGAAATACAACTTTCCTTTTACAACCCTTGATAGAATCCAAGTCTAATTAGTTCGAATTTCTCTATTTCTTTAAACTATCCAAGTCGCTGATAGTTTCACACAATTATGGTAAATTCACCCGTAACTCCCTCATTTCAACCCCAATTCAAGAAATTTAAAATTTTTCATTCACAGGACACGTAAATCTACCCATATTAATTTTTTCATAATTTTTGGAGAATCTGATCATCCCCACTAAATTTGTCAAATCAATCCTAAATCTAGGTGATTAGAACAATGATTCTACTACATCCTTTAGGCTTATTTTCAATCGATTTCAATTGGAATCTATTTCCAAACATGCATATGTATCCCTCACCCAAAAACCTGCTATCCTTAATTGTCAAATAATCCAAACCCTAGCAAAAGAGTGAGTCTTTACCTTGAAACGATCTACGAATGAAGGAAAAACCTTAAGTTGTATGGTTCCACCAAGTAGATGCTTCTCTCCGAATCTCCTAGGATAGTGAGTAAAGAAATCAACTTCCAAGATCAATATACGGAGTTTTCATTAGAAATAAAATTCAACTAATCAATGATCTATTTGCTAGAACCGTAAAAACTTCGTACTTACCGAATCCGAAGTGAAAGAGTGGGAGAGGAAAGAGCACGGCAGCGCAGCAGTTAAGGCGAGGAGAAGAGAAATAGAGAGACGGTGAGGGAGTGACAGAGTCGGTGAGAGAGAGAGAGAGACGGGGACGGTGAGAGAGTGAGAGTGAGGGAGAGAGAGAGAGAGGGTGCGTCAAAGAGCAAGGAGGAAGAGAGAGAGGGAAATTTTAAAAAGGAAACTAGGGTTTCTTCCCTCCTTCCCCCTTGCTACCCATGGCTCCCTCATCCTTTTTTGTTCCTTTTTTCTTTTTTTCTTTCTTTTAGAACTCCCCTAGCGCGGACCGTTTTACTAACGCTCGACTATTCTGTCGAAATTCCAAATTAAAACACTACGGGTTCAAGCATACTAGGTTGGCCAGTACCGTAAAAAAAATTAACCAAATAAATACAAAGACATATATATATATATATATATATATATATATATATATATATATATATATATATATATATATATATATATATAAACTAAAAAAAATATTCGGGGTTTCACATTCTACCCCCTTTGATGTAAGTCCCAAAGGAAGGAACAATCCAAGCCAACTCACATCAAGAGCACAACTAAAACAAGTGAGAACTCACGGCCAAGGGGGTGGCACGGTCGTGCTATTAGACACGGTGTGACCATGCCAACTTGCTGGTTGCTACGGCCAAATTCAGTCACCATGCACGGTTGAACTTGACTATGTGTTTAGAGTGAAAGCTGAATCAAACGGGATTGCCTTGGCCTTGATTAAGCATGGAAAGGGATGTGAGAAAGGTTAGGGAGAGTGTGGAATGGAAAGAGGATAAAGAAGATCACTAATTAGAACACAAAGAGAGCTCACGGTTTAGGGAATCCGAAAGCTAGCTTTGAGATCTTTAAGTGTCTTCAAATAAATCTGGATAGGTCTAAGCTAATTGATTAGATAAGATACACCACTAATCACTAGCTTAGGGCCCTTAATCTTGGATTAGGATAAGATACACCACCTAACCAAAGATTAAGACTCACTTGGTCACCACCTTAATCGGCCAATTAAGGATAAGCAAGTTAAGTGTTTAAAGGAAACTCAAGACACAAAGCCTTTTCTCTCAATTCAAAATTCAAGTCTATTTTACAAAATGAACAACTAAGGCACTTAAATAGGCCTTGATAAAACACGAAATGAGCTTTCCTTCTAAGCTAGGAAAGTCATTCAACTTACTTAAGCTAATTAATACACGGTTTGAGCTTAAGCATGATTAATCCGAAAGTTTAAGGCACAAAGTACATGTTTAAGCTTTCAAAGACCTTTCCTAAGTATTAAGTAACTTAGGTGACTCATTTTCCTCACTAGGAAGGCAAACATCACATAGTTGCCACCTCAAAAAGCTGAAGAATACATGGCTGCCATGTAAAGCATGTGTGGCCGGTTCAAAGCTTGCAAAATGGCGGCTCCCTCTTACTCCACGTGTCACGTTCGGGTGTGGCTGGGTGGCAACTTGACTAAGCACCTCAAGACAACCAACAAGGCAGGCACACACCTCAAGCAAACCCACTTAGGAGGGAAAACCACTTAGCTAAGTAACCGGGTGTCAAGGTGTCCGTTTCTACCCGGTTTTGTTCTGTCTGGTTGACACTTCAAATGCTGAGTAATCTGAGATTTCCTTGCTTGGAAGGAATCTTTAAGATGTCTAGAATACCCTCCGTTTTGAATCAAAGCATTTGGACATCATTTGGCCCTTGAAATAAGCTGAATACTCGAACCATGTAGAATCTAGTCCAAAACAGCATAGGACTGAAAATGAGCTTCGTTCATTGACCAATTGAACTCCAAATTTGGTAATTCTAATTGGACATGAAAGCTAAGATCGTAAGATTTCCAGGGATGCAAAATTTGGACACTTAAATCTCATGTAAGATTAAGAAATATAATCGCCAAAATCGGGTAAAATTTGGATGTAAACTGTCTTCAGGGCAGTTTGACTTAAACATAGGTTTTGGATGAGCAAATGAACTCCAATGAGGCTGAAACTTGTTTTATTAGAAACCTAACATCCTAGGTTTATGAGAACACCAAAATTAAGGACTTAAATCACCCCAAAATTTGGTGACCATAACCAGATTTCCTGGCTAAGTGCAATCTGACCCGACAGCATGGTGTATTTTGATGTCTAGGCTTGTTTTTGATTTTTGGTTCTTGGCTAAACATTCTGGAAGTGAGGGATGACCACCAGACCTCCATTATTCTCCCCTTGTTGAGAAGAATTTGTCCTCAAATTCACCAAGGACGTACTGCCCAAAAGCAAACAAAGGTGAACTAGGCTGAAAAAGGATCGACTCTTCAAATAAACTTGGTTTAAACTTTGCTTCCGTATTCCTTACATCGGCCATGTGAAACTTAAGTGGGTGTTGGAATGAATGGATGGAGGGTGGGTTTGGATTTTGCTTTGGGGGAGTAAATTGAGCAAGTTTAGGGCCTCAGTATGAGAGATCCTGGATGGAGATGAATGGAATGGGTTTGATGGGAAATGATGGGGCAGGGTCTTGCTCTGTTTGAATGACTAACATACAAACGTGAATATTCGTATGTTGTTCATGCTCTTCTTTATGAAAATTTGGAGACATCTTCTCCAAGAGTAGCATTTCACCTTCATCAGCAGTCATCTCAATTTCTTCAAGGTCTTTTTCTTGAGTTTCTTCCTCCTTTTCTTCCTTTCCAATTGCCTCCCACTCAGCCAAAGTAATGCTTCTTCGATTGACACAATCGGCGGCTATGTATCCAAATCCTTGGCACTTAAAACATCGGGAAGTGCCATGTTTGGGTTTGAGTTGCGGGGGTAGGCTTTGTAGTGGTGTTTGGTTCTTTTATGGAGTAGGAAGTGGGGGGGGGCGTGGGTTTAGGGACAAGATTTGGGCTCCTCTTGTTGAATGGTTGTTCTTGAGGAAGGAATGTGGGAACTTCTTCACGGGTATGAAACCGTGATCTTCTTTGTTGTTCCACTTTGTGAGCTAGGACACAAATCTCATCAAAAGTGGTGAAGGCTTGCAATTCCACAACATTAGCAATTCTAGGATCAAGCCCTCCTAGGTAACGAACCATGGTTTGTTCTTCAGGCTCATGAATGTCACATTTAATCATGAGTTTCTCAAACTCACGTGTGTATTCTTCCACATTCATTTTGCCTTGAATAAGATGGTGAAAGAGCATGCAGTTGTCTTGGACGTAGGTGGACGGCAAGAACCGTGCTTTCATCTTTGACTTCATTTTGTCCCATGTATTGATTTTGCTCTTTCTCTCTCTAGTCCTCTCAGCATTGAGGTTTGTCCACCATAAGGAGGCATATTTCCTCAGTCTAAGAGCAACCAATTTCACCTTCCGGTCCTCTGAAATATCCTTGTACTCGAAAGTTCGTTCAACAGTTTGTAACCATTCAAGGAACTCATCTGGGTCAAGCTTACCCTCAAGCTCAGAAATTTCAACTTTGAAATCATTTGAGTTGAAAGTAGGTCGTGCTTTTCTTCTTGTTCTTTCGAATGGTACATCATCTTCAGAGAAAGATAACGCATTGCTAGCTTCCTCTTCACTTCCGTAATTTGCCCCAATTCGTTCACTATCCTCCTGAAGCTTTTGTTTCTGTTTCATATTGTTTCCAAGCTGTTTTCTCAAGTACTCATTTCAAGCCTTGAGTTCTTAATTGACCATAGACGTTTCGTGCATTTGCTTGGCTATAGCTTCAAGTTTTTCTTCTATAGTCAGGCTGGAACTCATTTTGGGAGTTTAACTGGAATGGATTTGTGTTTGAGTTTAGGATTCAGAGATAAGCTGGGAAAGGCGCGCGGTAGGTTCCAAGCAAGGATGAACTTGCTCTGATACCAAAAATGATGTAAGTCTCAAAGGAAGGAACAATCCAAGCTAACTCACATCAAGAACACAACTAAAACAAGTGAGAACTCACGGCCAAGGGGGTGGCGCGGTCGTGCTATTGGACATGGTGTGACCGTGCTAACTTACTGGTTGCTACGGCCAAATTCAGTCACCATGCACGGTTGAACTTGGCTATGTGTTTGGAGTGAAAGCTGAATCAAAGGGGATTGCCTTGGCCTTGATTAAGCATGGAAAGGGATGTGAGAAAGGTTAGGGAGAGTGTGGAATGGAAAGAGGATAAAGAAGATCACTAATTAGAACACAAAGAGAGCTCACGGTTTAAGGAATCCGAAAGCTAGTTTTGAGATCTTTAAGTGTCTTCAAATGAATCTGGATAGGTCTAAGCTAATTGACTAGATAAGATACACCACAAATCACTAGCGTAGGGCCCTTAATCTTGGATTAGGATAAGATACACCACCTAACCAAAGATTAATACTCACTTGGTTACCACCTTAATCGGCCAAATTAAGGATAAGCAAGTTAAGTGTTTAAAGGAAACTCAAGACACAAAGTCTTTTCTCTCAATTCGAAATTCAAGTCTATTTTACAAAATGAACAACTAAGGCACTTAAATAGGCCTTCAGAAAACACAAAATGAGCTTTCCTTCTAAGTTAGGAAAGTCATTCAACTTACTTAAGCTAATTAATACACGGTTTGAGCTTAAGCATGACTAATCCGAAAGTTTAAGGCACAAAATACATGTTTAAGCTTTCAAAGACCTTTCCTAAGTATTAAGTAACTTAGGTGACTCATTTTCCTCACTAGGAAGGCAAATATCACATAGCTGCCACCTCAAAAAGCTGAAGAATACATGGCTGCCATGTAAAGCATGTGTGGCCGGGTCAAAGCTTGCAAAATGGCGGCTCCCTCTTGCTCCACGTGTCACGTTCGTGTGTGGCTGGGTGGCAGCTTAACTAAGCACCTCAAGACAACCAACAAGGCAGGCACGCACCTCAAGCAAACCCACTTAGGAGGGAAAACCACTTAGCTAAGTAACCGGGTGTCAAGGTGTCCGTTTCTGCCCGGTGTTGTTCTATCTGGTTGACACTTCAAATGCTAAGTAATCTAAGCTTTCCTTGCATGGAAGGAATCCTTAAGATGTCTAGAATACCCTCCTTTTTGAATCAAAGCATTTGGACGTCATTTGGCCCTTGACATAAGCTGAATACTTGAACCATGTAGAATCTGGTCCAAAACAGCATAGGACTAAAAATGAACTTCGTTCATTGACCAATTGAACTCCAAATCTGGTAATTCCAATTGGACATGAAAGCTAAGATCTTAGGATTTCTAGGGATGCAAAATTTGGACACTTAAACCTCATATAATATTAAGAAATGTAATCACCAAAACCGGGTAAAATCTGGATGTAAACTGTCTTCCGGGCAGTTTGACTTAAAGATAGGTTTTGGATGAGCAAATGAACTCCAATGAGGCTGAAACTTGTTTTATTAGAAACCTAACATCCTAGGGTTTATGAGAACACCAAAATTAAGGACTTAAGTCACCCCAAAATTAGGTGACCATAGCTAGATTCCACGGCTAAGTGCAATCTGACCCGGCAGCATGGTGTATTTTGATGTCTAGGCTTGTTTTTGATTTTTGGTTCTTGCCTAAACATTCTAGAAGTGAGGGATGACCACCAGACCTCCATTACTCTTAAAGGAAGTTTTGTCCTCGAAACTTCACACATGCCTGCTCATTCAAAAAGGTGGGGGTAGTTTGATTGCATCTCTTGCTCTGGTTCCCATGTGGCTTTCGGCATCTCATGATTTTCCTACAGAACTTTTACTAAGGGCACTGTCTCTCTACGAAGCTGCTTTTCCCTTCGGTTCAAACTGCAAACTGGTCGTTCCTTGTAGGACAAATCTTCCCTCAACTGTATGGGATCTGGAGTGATAACATGGGATGGGTCAGGATTGGGTCTATTATTTTCCATAATAAAATTTTGTCTATTATTTTCATCTCCCTCTTATTATTTTCATTTCCACATACCCTCTCACTTATCTCCTAAACAAAATTTTGTCTATTATTTTCCATAATAAATGTAACTCTTCAACCCCTTTCCTTTTCATCTCCCTCTTATGCACCTATAGCAGGGGTTGGGTCATCTATCCCCTTCACAACTTCGCCTCCTCACCCTCTCTCCTGTTTCTTTGCTGACTGTGGTTGATCGAGTGCTTCTACTTTGTTCAACTCCAATAATTTTTTTGCAGAGATATTTGTGGGACGTAGGACAAATCATATTTATATATGAAGAAGAAAACAACCTAAACTATATTCCCATCAAAGTTGGCATGCCAATTAATTTCATTCTATCTCTTTTAAATTTGCCTCAAATCTCTAACAACTATTAAAAAAGTTCCATTTTCAATATCACAAGATGAATGTCTAAAGTTACTTTCAGATTTGGGTAGCTATATGAAGGATTTACATTGAGGTAGTGTTTGCTTGGGGGGAGGGGAGGGATGGTTTTCCAATTTTCCGCTGTTTGGCACAACATAGTATGGAAAACCATTTTCCAAGAAAACTAATTTTCTCCCCTATGGAGGAACATATTTCCTATTTGAGAATATAGGAAATTTACTTTTTCCTTCAACTCTTTGACGAAATGGTCGGCTAAAATTTAGGTGCAAAATTTGATTTTAACAGTTTGGATTGAAACTTGACTATCCGATGGAAAAGATTAAAATGAACTAAATCTAAATTTTGAGCTCAAATTTTTTTCATTTGGTTGACATTTATCTCCACTACGACAATTTAATCGATGTTTTTTTCGTCGCTATGCAATTCAATCGACATTTTTGGCTATTTAAACAATTAAGCTAATGCTTTTTTCACTAAAATAATTTCAACGATTTAGATTAAACTTGATTATCCAAGAGGAAGTATTAAAAAAACTCAAATATGAATTTTAAGGTCAAAATTCCATTATTTGATCAACACTTCTCTCTATTATGACTATTCAGTTGATATTTTTCGTCATTAAATAATTCAGTTTATATTTTTATTTTTTCATGAAAAATAATTTATCTTGTACCAAACAACAAAAAATATTACATGAAAATTAATTTTCTTTGGAAAACCATTTTCCATAGAAAATAGTTTTTCAGGAAAGCCATTATTCTTCGAACCAAATGCTACCTTATAATTATTTCTCATACAAACCACAGGCTTAATTTGAAGATCATTGGTGACTAGTATTGTACGGTCTTTTACCGAATAAGATACATCTTCCCCTATCTCTTATTTAATCTCCCCCTACCTTAAAACCTTTCATTAATTTAAGTAGCAGTTATTAATTTTATGGAAAAAAAGATAACTTTTGTTCCAATTTTTTAACAATTTGATACCAATTATCAAATTTTGTAGGGGTATGAGTCTTAATTTAACCATGGTTAAAAATGGATGAGAAGCAATCCAAATAAAAAGGAAAAAAAAATTGGGTAGGAAGACAACACCAAAATTGATCTGTATTGGTGAATCGATATCTTAATGGTCTTGGGGCTCCAATAATTTAATTAGGCAACGATTTATGCAGTAGGTTGAGAAGCTTTTTCTTCTTTAGGATACAGTAGGCTAAGGACTTGAGATTAGTTAGGAAGCTTATTAACTTTTGTTAATAAAAAAAATTTTAGTTTTTATTATATTTATACATGCAAAATTGAATTATAGAAATTTTGTTAAATAATTAAATTTGTATCTATTTTATATAGAAATTTATATAATAAAATGGATATAATTATTCTTTGCACTTTCTTATCTATTGCCCTAAGGGGAACAATGCAAAACCGAATTTAAAATATTTAACTGCTTTTTATATTTGCTATGAGGTTCGTATTAACCGTTATAGCCATTGTTATCATCATTGCGGTCATCATTATTATAATTCTTGTTAGTACTATTACTACTAATTTTTTAATAATAATAATAATAATAATAATAATAATAATAATAATTATTATTATTATTATTATTATTATTATTATTATTATTATTATTATTATTAAGGCTACTTACTTCTTTTAAATTGTAAACAGTTTCTCCTTCATAGCTCATTAAAAATTATATACCAACCCTTTAAACATTCCTTTGAATAAATAGCCAACATTAAGGGTTAATTGTCAGTAGTATTTATTTTAGCCCATCATTCTCACTCATCTGATTTGAATTAAAATTAGAAACACGTTTGAAGATAACCTTAAATCACTTTCCATAGTCAACAGCATGTCAAACACATAACCTCATTTTTCCGCTTGAGTTTAAAGTCCTTAATGAACTTATTTATTCTCAAATTTCAAAAATTGTCTTTCCCTTGTTTTCATATTCCCCATAAGATGGATTCATCTTTTTCTGCCTTAAGCTTTTTAATGGCTACCTCACAAATACAACACCAAGCACCAATTTCTTCCAAGATACAACAAAACTTCTCCAATTTCAACTAAATCAAGGTTATTCAAGAGTATATTCATAAGTTTTACACCATATTCTTCTATTCCATAATCACGCATAAATATACAATTATCCAGAACTCATAATTATGTGAGCTAGACTCGAAACTATTATAGAAAAACGCTTGTTAAAGTCAATAAAATATTGTTGTTAATTAAATCAACAAGGAAATTAATGGAAGAAGGCTGAGTGTTTCACCTTCAAACATCAAATAAATAAGAAAGAGAAAGGGAGAGGCCATTGGATGTTGCATGTGGGGCTGCTCCGGCCGAAACTGGTGGTGCCCACGGTGTGATGGTTGACAGTAACAACAGCAGGTTGTGGTGGCATGAGGTGATGGGTGGAAAGAGAAGTAAGAAATGAATTTGGTTTCTTCATAATACTTGCCCTATTTTTTTGATTTATTTATTTTTCCCCCTTTTTTTGGCTCCAAAATTTAGCTGGAACTCTCTCTCTCTCTCTCTCTCTCTCTCTCTCTCTCTGTGTGTGTGTGTGTCTCTCCCTCTCTCTCTAACTTTGCAAGTAATTGTTAATTGGGCTATTACTTGGACTATTCTTCGCCCAGTTAACACGGTCTTGCTCCAAATTTTTTATTTACTATTTGGTGAGTTTAATTCTAAAATCTTGAATACTAGTTCTATAAATGTTTGTCTAACAGTATTGACTTATTTACTTAGTTGTACATTTTGGTTGTAATTTTTGTGTTATTTAACAAAGCTCATGCGAGCAAAACTTATTAACTAATCTTATTTAGTATCTTTCGTGAAGGCTATAACTTTTAATTGCTTTTACAATTAGACTATTTCATTTTACTTATTTATAGGCACTGGATGATTTTATACACCTTACTATGAAATCTAATTTTGAAGCCACTTGTTGTCTTGGTCTGCAATCGCATAAATATTTCAAATGCCAAATTGAAGTGCGGTCGTTCAACTTTGTTAGAGTATAATTGGAGCAATTGACATGGATTAGATTTGGGCTATTATAATGTAGTTGTAACACCCCCAATTTCCAATGCCTGATGACTCTAACTAATCACTTATTTTTTAATGATTCACAGCGAAAGTCTTTTGATTGGAGGTATTACCGCTGTTCCATAATAGAACAAGGCTACGTGAAATTACTTGCAACACTATGAGTGCTTGACCAACTAATGTTCAACAAGGTTGCAACTCTTGCTCACTTCTTGCTACCTGCTGGTTTACCATGAGGGAAACTATTCACTGATCCCTTATCTAAAACAAAAACACAAAAATGTTCGAAATATGAATCGAAACTCAGCACATACATCCCCATGCAGTAAAATAGATTTGGAGTTTAAATAGTTAGGCATCCGCATTTCAAACATTTTATTTTGCAAACAGGAGAAAGAGAATGTAAGAGTAAAGTTGATTTGTCGGTTATTATCTAGAAGTAGATCCATGTTGACGTCTGCAGCGATCTTGAGATAGGTGCACACCTCTTAGGCCGATCAAAAAGCCTGAGTTGCAGCCGCGCCGGTAAATTGAAGGGCATAAGGCCTGATGGTTGATAATTGATGACGCCACTTGCTTATGTGACAAAACATTTCATAAAATGATTCATTATATGAATATCATATTGATTGTGCATAAATTGAGAAACATATGAGTTTTCGAAGAGCACAAGCAATGTACGTATCTGGTCTTTGAAAGTCTCTCTCCGCTTTAATAGAAATCATTTGCAGGCAGCTTGAAGCGACACAGTGGTCTTAGTTATGTTCCAGAGATATCATTTTCTCGATGAGTGTGAGATTAAGAAATTTTCTTTTTATTACTAGCGTAACAATTATTATTAAATTAATTTGGTTCCATTTTATTTTTGTTTT
Source organism: Carnegiea gigantea (assembly GCA_029747015.1). Classification (NCBI taxonomy): domain Eukaryota; kingdom Viridiplantae; phylum Streptophyta; class Magnoliopsida; order Caryophyllales; family Cactaceae; genus Carnegiea; species Carnegiea gigantea. The sequence continues at coordinate 862,204 of JAKOGI010000172.1, forward strand.
TGTTCCTCTCCTTTATATTGCCAATGTTCGTTTAATGGATGCTTTAAAAGTGCGATGGGGATGACTCGTCGTGTGTTTATTAATACGACATTATTATCGGTGCTAACGCCATTGCAAATTATTGTGGTCACCATTACTACTACTACTGCTACTATTATTATTATTATTATTGTTGTTGTTATTGTTGTTGTTGTTGTTGTTGTTGTTGCTGCTGCTGCTGCTGTTAGAATTGTGACTATTTTTTTACCATTAGTATTATTAAAGTTATTGTTATGCTTATTACTTTCCTCTTTAACGAATCACCGTTCGCCCTTAAACTTTGGATTGCTATACAGTTTAAGGTGATGTCATGAACTTGGTTCTAGATTCAACTCGAGTCCCGATTATACAAATGGTCGTTAGGGAAACAAAACCACATAGATCTATTATGCTAATAACTACAACTCACAAGAATGCATAATTCCTTCTTTTTACTCAATTATTGCCAAAGGCACACTGTACTCCCATTAAGCTAAAAGTTCACTCATCGCCTAACTCCAACTCACCCTCTCATGACAATAACTCACACCCCCAATACACAAAATTATAACGCCAAATCTACAATAATTTCATTCAATTATTCAATATAGTTCATTTGAAACCACCAAATTAACCATAATCAAGCTAGCAATTTCATTCCAACTACAACCCAATTCACCAAGCCATAATTATAGCATAACACCCACATAAATCTTATACATATTTATACATACATCTCTACTTAGTCGTCCATTAACTCGTTTAAGCCTTAATAATCCACATAATCAACTTGAATGTCATTGAAGCGATAACCCTATTCTCTTAAGTTCGTGGCCACAACTCATCCACCCAACATGTATTTCATTTTAATCTCATTCTAATAGACTTTAAAATCAATCTTCGCATTACCAAACCCAATTTTAACACCAAACATCACCCCCCATAATCCCATGTTCATTCCAATTTCACTTCACTCATCCAATTTCATAACCAATATTCAAGAAAACCACAAATTTGCATTCACCAAGCTGAAAATACACCATTCAATATAAGAATTCAGATTCAAAACATCAAAAGTTAAATTGAGGACGGTTAGGGTTTTCACCTCTCAACCACTGAAACATACACATAAGATGATAAGAAGTTGAAGGAGAGGACGATTGGGACGGCTGCAGTGGCGGCGGCCTCCGGCGAAGCTGGGCGGTGGTGGTGGCGTGGCATTGAAGGCCAGTGCCAAACGCATTGGGGGCCGAATTCAGGCAGTTAAAAAACAGGGGAGGGGGTCGGGTTTTCTAGGCAGAGGAAAAGGGGAGGTATGTTGGTTTGCAGGGAAATGTTTGGGGGATTTGGAATGATTTCTCTTTTTTTCTGGGTTATTATTTAGTTTAGATTGTAATTAATTTGTTTTCCCCCCTTTTTTCTCTCTCTCTTTCTTTTTTTTTGGTACCCTCTTATTAGATGACACTTAGTCATTTTCTAGAATTATTCATTTTTTTTAATCCCTTCTATTTGTATTATTATTGTTGTTATTATTATTATTATTATTATTATTATTATTATTATTATTATTATTATTATTATTATAATATTTTCCTTCATTGCAAAAATAAATAAATATATATATATATATATAAATTGGAATATAAAATTTTTAGCTAAAATTAATAAATGTGATCATATATCTTTTAGGTGCAAAATTTGGCTGAAATGTTTTCATTTTTGAGTAATGCCTCACTCTCTTTGTATATACACATAACTTTTGTTATTAATACCCCGTTATTATATTTGTTCGTTTATTATTATCATTATCATTTTTCATTTAGCCTTTGATAATTAGGCTAATTTTTATTCATGGGCATTCGAGTATTTAGCAGCACCAGAATGAATTATTTAGGAGTGTAATAAGATCCATTTTGAGGATATATCGTTGTTTCAACCTGCAATGTACAAAATATATATACATACATAAAATGCTAAATTGAAATGCGACGCCCAACTTGACTAGTTTGTAATTAATATAATACAATGTAATTAGTGTTTTTTAGGTCCGGACCGTTACAGCCTTCCCCTCTTAAAATAAGTTTTGTCCTCGAAACTTGCAGACTTAAAAGGAACCTTGACTGTACTTCAAATAGGTATGAGTATTTGCTTCTCATGTCTTCCTCGGTATCCTATGTAGCCTGAGGTGAAGTATGGGTGGCCCACAGGACCTTAATCACATGAATGCTTTTATTACGAAATTGTTTAACTCTATAATCTAATATGTATACAGGACACTACTTGTACAGTAGATTCTCAGCGAGTTCTACTTGCCCTACTATGATGATATGATTTGGATCTGGGATATATTTTTTGAGTTGTGGAATGTGAAAAACGTTGTCCATATGCTTAAGTTATGTTGGTAACTCCAACCTGTAAGCCACAGGATTTAACTACTCGATAATTTAATAAGGGCCAATGTATCTAGGGCTCAGTTTGCCCCTGATGTTGAATCTTTTCACTCCTTTAACTCGGGGTACCTTTTGAAAATACTTTATCTCCCACTTGATACTTTAATGGTCTTCTCCTTTTGTGCGCATAGCTTTTCTGTCTGCTTTGGGCTGCTTTGATATGTTCTTGAATCTTCCCTATTATTTCAGTGGTCTCTTGAATCAATTCAAGCCCTATGGTTAATGCTTCATCTAGCTCACTCCAACTAACACAATAGAGTCTTGCACTTCCTCCCATATAGTGTTTCAAAAGGGACCATCTTAATAGTGGATTGATAGATGTTACTATAAAGGAAATTCACCAATGATAAGTAATCTTCCCGCTTTCTTTGGAAGCCGGGCACACAGATTCTCAACATATCCTCTAGGGTTTGATTCACTCTCTCTGTTTACCCATTAGTCTCAGGGTGATATGAGCTACTAAAATTTATCTTAGTCTCAAAAGCTTTTTGTGGAGCTTGCCAAAACGAGCTTGAAACCTTTCGTCTCTATTATATACTATGACCTTTTTGTATGCCATGCAGTCAAACTACTTCTTTGACATACAACTGTGCTAGTCTCTTTACGCCCTAAGTGTCATGAATTGGTATAAAATGAGCAGATTTGGTGAGTTTGTCCACAATGACCCAAATAGCATCCTTCTTTGAAACAGAGAGGGGCAAGCCCATAATAAAATCCATTGAAATGGAATCCCACTTCCAGGTAAGAATCTTTAAAAGCCATAATTCGCCCACAGGGCACTGATATTCAGCTTTTACCTTTTGACATGTCAAACACTTATCTACATACTGTGCAATCTCTCTCTTCATGTTGTCCCACGAACAATATTGCTTTAGATCGCTAGCCATTTTGTTCCTCCTTGATCCACTGAACAACGAGCAGTATGGGCTTCTTCTAAAATCTTCCTTTCAATTCTTCTTTTTTTTGGGGACAGATAACCGGTTTCATAACCTCAAGGTTGCACCCTCATGTATCATAAAGTCATGTGACTTCGCTCGTATGGCATTTTGCCTAAGTCTTTGTAGTCGGATATCACCATTTTGACGTAACTTAATCTTCGCTATTATTGATGGCCGCACTTTTAATGCTAATGACAACTCATTTCTTGACCCATGTGATACAACTTTAATGCTCACTTTCTCAAGGTCCTTGGCGATGCCAGATTGGATGGCTATTATTGTGTTCAAACTATGCTGGGCTTTTCATCATTGAACTAGCCAAAAGTTTCCTAGATATAAATTCAATTTTAAAGGTGAACATGTCCACAAATGAGAGTGTTAAGAATAGTGGTCAAGTGAGTCATTGCCCATGGAAGAAATAAACAGTGAAGTTACAAATGTAGTAACAAGGGAGGGATTGTCATAGGATGACTAAAGTAGAGATGGCTAATAGAAGGCCACGAGCATTGTGGTTTGCATGTAAAAATCATGAAAGGGCCAACAGATAGTTAACAGTTCCTGAATCATATCAGTGGCAAATACAATTATTCCACTATATATCAATTTGGTGGAGTAGTTAGCAGGTTACTTACAGATCAAGTTATGTTGTTTATGAAATATGAAATGAAGTAAGAAAGGATTAAAGTATTCAAGATAGGAAGATAAGATCATTCGCTTACTTAAATACTTTTAACCAAAGTTTTGATTGCTCGACCAAGCCGCTCGGACCCCTTCCATAAATAGAAATAAGTTTGGGGTTCCGGAGCTCTAACAGGAATAAAGGGGTGGATTGTTACTATAATTGCGACGCTAAAGTGTGGGTGAATGTCAAGGTCGTAAATATAGTACCAATATCATAAGAAATAGAATAATCACAATGTCGAACATAGGGTAATAATAATAACAAAAGAGTTTTGAAGGGAAAAGATTTGACGCACTTTAGACAGGAAAAAATGATTTAGTTACATTTGGGTTTATTTGTTGAATTACTAATAAAATATTAGTAATGGAGTTTCAACATGGTGATCGTCTACCACCATTAACATGATGAAGCTGATAGATGAATTTGGATTTGAATTAGCAGAGTATAAAATAGGCAATAGGAAACAAATTTAGGTAAGATAACAAGATTGCATACAGAAAGGCAGAGTATATATTTTGAGGAATGAAATTTGAAAGCAAGAAAATCGCTGGGGTTACAACAGTCATTGTTAACTCACACTAGTGGGAGCTTAACTGCAGTTCTAACTCAAACAAGCTATATAGGCTTATTGCCATGAATAAATGGGGTGCAACATATACATATAAATACGCTTTTAGTAAAAAATGAAGAAGAGGAAGATGAAAGTCAAAGGAATTAGAATATGTACAACCACTTAAAATCGAGCAAGAATGGGTTCAATATTTAGCCATAAGTTTCAAAGACATGGTGGATAGTGTTGGAAATAGGTACGAGCACTCTTGAGAAACCACTAGCATTCCAAAAGTTTGAAACTAAAAGCAGGATCAGATAACATTGAAAGGAAGCAAAGTCTAAAGATGAGGTAGATCACCCAAATATAAGAGATGATAGAAATAATTTCATTAATGCAAAGGACAAATTATTCAGCAAGGTTTCGTATGCTAATTAAGATCTTCAAGGCAAATGCTCAGGGTCGAGAGGAGGTATCATAGCAAAGAGACGATGTCGATACATAAGTCGAGATAATTAAGGGAGAAGTTGATTAATGACTAAAAGTACTAAGAATGTTGCTGATGTAAGATTTTAATAAAATGAACAAATGATAAATTTCAAAATGATGGATAACTAAAATATTACCGTGATGCAGATAGAGTGAAAATAACTATAAGCATGAACAGTTTAGGAATGAGGGGCAATAATAGTTAGATGGTTCCAATCACGGGTTACATACGAACCAAAACATTGTGCATAATCCAAAAGCCATACGATTAGTAAAATAGCAATCTACATAGTGATTGGATGTTAAGGAAAAGCAAGGTCACGTTACTATTGAAATAATGGTTGCAAAAGGTAACCTGAGTAGAGGTAATTAGTGAAAGCAAGAGAGACATAACCTATTTTAATGATAGAGATTCCCTTTAAAGATTAATTTCATGAAGGAATTCAATGAGGGAAAAGGGTATGTAATGAAGTATTGCTGCAGTGATTAAGTAATTTTTGCAAAGCTTTATGTGAATGAAAAGGAATTGCAATTTAAATTATGTGATTACATAATGGGGGTGGCTAGCTCTAGGTGGTAACCAGGGAGGACAAGAAGGATGCTAATTTATACAACGATATCTGACAAGAGAGATTTAATATTAGTTGGCCAAAGGTCACTATAAACTCATTTGGATCAATGTAGGGACTCATGCAGCTAGAGTTTCAAGGGTTGGATATGCTCAAAAGAAAGTCACATGGGTTTCAATTTGTATGCAGACATGTCTCAGATCTTAGTATCCCAAAATCCTCTATTGTTGTGCCTGAACTTGTGTCCTGGTAATGCTCCTTTGAACTTGACATCTAGACCTTAAAGAATCACTAGTAATACTTCTACATAGTCCATGTAATATATATATATATATATATATATATATATATATATATATATATATATATATATATACACATATTATATATAGATATATATATCTATATATATATATATATATATATATATATATATAATATGATATATAATATATAATATATATATATATATATATGTGTATATATTATATATATATATATATATATATATAATATATATATATATATGTATATATATATATCTATATATATATATATATATATATATATATATATATATATATATATATATATATATTATATATATAATATATATATATATATATATATATATATATACTCGAATCATCACTCCGAATTCCTTACCAACATAAACTGTTGTGCATCAACAAGTGCCCTAATTAGTCCAATCCATATAACCCTTGCAATTTATTATACTTCTCTAAATATTATTTATCTCCCCAAATCTTATCCACTCTGGCAAAAATATAAATTATGTCTTCTAGAATTTCTGATATACAAAAGTAACGACTTCGTCCACATATACGACATCTCCTCAAGCCCTTTTCCTATAGTTTAACTTTTGTAAATAGTCGTTTTTCACCACAATGAGCATGCTCAAAATTGTGGACCATCACTCTCGTTGCTTTGATGAATCCAATATCTGAGTATCCTTCTTCTCACTCTTTCTTTTCTATTTTTTTTCTTTTTCCTTTTTATCTAGTCCTTGTTAATCCCAAGAAGCTTACTTACCGAATCACCTGATGTTCCACAAAGTAAGATCTTCTCCACTTAATTTATTTTGCAGAATCTAGTGAGTATAGCTTGACCATGAACATCCATGACCCAATCCAACATAATTAAGAGAAATTATTTATATCGTCGGCTTAGAACCTCTTATGAATATCTTGGAGCTAAAACCCATCCATAGTCATTTTCAGGTGCCTTTAGAGTTTGCTCTAGCCTCATAATAAGGGTGGAGGTTATCGACCCAACCAAACTATGGAATCTTAAATCTCTAAAAGAGTTTTCCCCTACACATTCCAGAGTTTTCAATGCCTACTATCACCTAGATTAAGGCATATTTGTTTATATGATCTGGGTCAACGATCTAGAATCAAAATGTCCAGCGCATCCTAAGTCTAAATATTTTCTATCTCTTCATTACTTACTATCTTCCTCACTGCAAAACATGCTCGTAGGTTATAATGACTTGTACACACCTAGCAGTTGGTAGCCCATATAAATGACAGCACTTCCTTTGCGTAACATCTTAGCTTGTCGCAAATAACCCATATGATATCAAGTAGCACTCCATAAGCTACTGAATTACCAACACCTAATTCTTCATACTAATTATTATTGCAAAACATCTATAACGGTGTGACAGGCCCTCATACATTGACCTCATTGCACTATTGAAATTGCTATTTCATACTGACCAATCCATGAATATTGCTGCATGATACATTTCCTTATCTAGCAAGTTAAATGTAGTTTGGTATTACATTAATCACATGAGAGTTTACAAACTTCACCTTCTTGTCATGTCGTACACATCACAATACCGAAACATTCAGTATTTCAGTACGTCTTAGTAAAAACACTAAATTGAAAGCATCTTGATAACTCATATGCGCAACCCAAAATTCCACAAATAATTTTGCTCTGAGCTTAATAAACTTCTTTGGTATACATATGTCACCAAGAAGTTAACTGATTGCTTTCTCACTCTACTTTGATAATGATGAAATTCTTAAGATATTATTTAACTGTGTCACTGATCCTAATACTAAAGACTAAAAGTCAGGTAAATGTTTACTGAAACATTCTCATGATGTGCGCATACACATAAACTCCTAGTCAACATCTCGTTTCACTAGTCCAACATAATTCATAAGCATCCTTATAATTTCCAGTGGCCCTAAACCTCGAGCGTCCTATGCTCACAGTGTTTCGCAAACCTGGCTCTGATACCACAACTGTAACGCCCCCAATCCTAATGCCTGGTTACTAACTAATCACTTATTTTCTAATAATTTGCAGTGAAAGTCTTTTGATTGGAGATATTACCACCGTTTCATAATGGAATAAGACTACCTGAAATTACCTGCAACACTGTGAGTACTTAACCAACTAATGTTCAGCAAGGTTACAACTCTCGCTCACTTCTTGCTACTTGCTAGCTTGCCAGGAGGGAACTATTCACTGATCCTGTACCTAAAACAAAAACATAAAAACGTTCGAAATATGAGTCAAAGCTCAGCACATACATCCCTATGTAGTAAAATAGACTTAGAGTTTAAATAGTTGGCCACCTGAATTTCAAATATTTTATTTTGCAAATAAGAGAGAGAGAATGTAAGAGTAAAGTTAATTTGCCGATTATTATCTGAAAGTGGACCCCTGTTGACATCTGTAGCGATCTTGAGATAGATGCACACCTCCTAGGCTGATCAGAAAGCCTGAATTGCAGTCGTGCGGGCAAATTGAAGGGCATAAGCCCTGATGATTGATAATTGATGGGGCCATTTGCTTATGTGACAAAACATTTCATAAAATAATTCATTATATGAATATCATATTAATTGTGTATAACTTGAGAAACATATGAGTTTTCGAAGAGTACAGGCCATGTACGTTCCTGTTCTTTGAAAGTCTCTCTACACTTTAGTAGAAATCATTTGCTGGCAGACACAGTGGCCTCAGTTCTGATCTAGAGATGTCATTTTCTCGATGAGCGTGAGCTTAAGAAATTTTCTTTTTATTACTACCGTAACAATTATTATTAACTTCATTTGGTTCCATTTTGTTTTTGTTTTTGTTCCTCTCATTTATATTGCCAATGTTCATTTAATAAATGCTCTAAAAGTGCGATGGGGATGACTCATCGTGTGTTTATTAATGCGACGTTATTATCGGTGTTAACGCCATTGCAAATTATTATGCGCCCCATTATTATTATTATTATTATTATTATTATTGTTGTTGTTGTTGTTGTTGTTGTTGTTGTTGTTGTTGTTGTTGTTGTTGTTGTTGTTGTTGTTGTTGTTGTTGTTGTTGTTGTTGCTGCTGCTGTTAGAATTGTGACTATTTTTTATCATTAATATTATTAACGTTGTTGTTATGCTTATTGCTTTCCTCTTTAATGAATCGTCGTTCGCACTTAAACTTTGGATTGCGATACGGTTTAAGCCGATGTCATGAACTTGGTTCTAAATTCAAGTTGAGTCCCAATCATACAAATGGTCGTTAGAGAAATAAAACCACATAGGTCTATTATGCTAATAACTATAACTCACAAGAATGCATAATTCCTTCTTTTTACTCAATTATTGCCAAAGGCACACTGTACTCCCTTTAAGCTAAAGCTTCACTCATCGCCTAACTCCAACTCACCCACTCATGACAATAACTCACACCCCCAATATACAAAATTATAACGCCAAATCTTCAATAATGTCATTCAATTATTCAATATAATTCACTTAAAACCACCAAATTAACCATAATCAAGCTAGCAGTTTCATTCCAACTACAATCCAATTCACCAAGCCATGATTATAGCATAACATCCACATAAATCTTATACATATTTATACATACATCTCTACTTAGTCATCCATTAACTCGTTTAAGCAGTAGTAATCCACATAATCAACTTGAATGTCATTGAAGCCATCAACCTAATCTCTTAAGTTCATGGCAACAACTCATCCACCCAACATGTATTTCACTTTAAACTCATTCTAATAGACTTTAAAATCAATCTCCACATTATCAAACCCAATTTTAACACCAAACATCAGCCCCCATAATCCCATGTTCATTCCAATTTCACTTCACTCATTCAATTTCATAACCAATATTCAAGAAAACCATAAATTTGCATTCACCAAGCTGAAATACACCATTCAATATAAGAATTCAGATTCAAAACATCAAAAGTTGAATTGAGGAGGGTTAGGGTTTTCACATCTCAACAACTCAGTCAAACATACACACAAGAAGTTGAAGGACAAGACGGTTGGGACGGCAGCGATGGTGGCAGCCTCAGACGAAGCTGGGTGATGGTGGTGGTATGCCGGTTTGCAGGGAAATGTTTGGGGGGATTTGGGCTGATTTCTCTTATTTTGTTTTTGGGTTATTATTTAGTTTAGGTTGTAATTAATTTGTTTTTCCCCTTTTTTTCTCTCTCTCTTTCTTTTTTTTTGGTACCCTCTTATTAGATGGCACTTAGTCATTTTCTAGAATTATTCATTTTTTTCAATCTCTTCTATTTGTTGTATTATTATTATTATTATTATTATTATTATTATTATTATTATTATTATTATTATTATTATTATTATTATAATATATTTTCCTTCATTGCAAATATAAATATATATAAATTGGAATATAAAATTTTTAGTTAAAATTAATAAATGCGATCATATATCTTTTAGGTGCAAAATTTGGCTGAAATGTTTTCATTTTTGATTAATGCCTCACTCTCTTTGTATATACACATAACTTTTGTTATTAATACCTTGTTACTATATTTGTTCGTTTATTATTATCATTATCATTTTTCATTTAGCATTTGATAATTAGGCTAATTTTTATTCAGGGCATTCGAGTATTTAGCAGCACCGGAATGAAATATTTAGGAGTGTAACAAGATCCATTTTGAAGCCACGTCGTCGCTTCAACCTGCGATGCGCAAAATGTATATACATACATAAAATGCTAAATTGAAATATGGCGCCCAACTTGATTAATTTGTAATTAATATAATACAATGTAATTAGTTGTTTTTAGGTTCGGGCCGTTACAGTAGCAAACATACCTAATTTTAAAAGATTATCTCTCATCCTTTGAATTATTTAATTAATGGCTCGCTAAGGACGAACGTGGCATCACTTGTGTTATGCATTAATATTTTATTATTAATAGTGCTACATAATTGTCATCATAGTGATTTTAATAACTTAAAATACTTACCCCCTTCTGTATTTGTTATGGGGTCCACTTTAAATGTTATTGACATTGTTATCATTAATGCGATCATCATGATTGTTATTATTATTATTATTATTATTACTATTATTACTAATTTTACTATTGTCATTATTATTATTTTCACTACAAATGTTATTGTTGTTGTTGTTACTATATTATTATTATTGTTATTATTATTATTATTATTATTATTATTATTATTATTATTATTATTATTGCTACACCTATTTCTATCAAACAACATTATTTACTCCTCGATTGTACTTAGTAATATATTACTGAAATTAATTAGGCTATATAAGTCAAATTAGTGGCCTTAGTTCGTCTTCACTTTAAAAAGAAGGAAGTCAATAACTAGGGTATTTACCCAAAAATTTGGATTAAGAAATAGTGCTTACTTTAAAAGCTTACGATATTTATTCTGATTCTGATTCTTATTATTTTTAGTTACTCGCTACTTACTTATTCTAAATAAGAAATGACTTCCACTTCATAGCTCATTAAAAATTGTACACCAACCCTTTAAGCATTCCTTTGAATAAATTAGCCAACATTAAAGCTTAATTGTTATTATTATTCATCTTAGCACATCACTCTCACTCATTTTATTTGAATTAGCATTAGAAACAACCTTGAAGATAACCGTCCGTTACTTTCCAAAATCAATAGCACATTAAGCACATAACCCAATTTTTCCACTTGAGTTCAATGTCTCCAATGAACTTATTTGTTCCCAAATTTCAAAATTTGTCTTTCCCTTCTTTAAGATGATGTCATCTTCTTCTACCTAAAGCTTTTAATGGCAACCTCACATATACAACACTAAGCACCAATTTTTTACAAGATACAACAAAACTTTCCTATTTCAACTAAATTAAGTTTATCAAGTGTCTGTTCACAAATTTTACCCATATTAATCCCTTCTATAACTATTCATAAATACTGACCTATCAAAAGCTCATAATTATGGAAATTAAGCTCAAACCAATATAGGAAAACACTTATTTAAAATTAGGAAAACATATTTGTTAACTAAACCAGGAAAGAAATTTTTTTTTTTTTTTTGGGGAACAATAAACCAGGAAAGAAATTAATGGAAGAAGGTCGAGGGTTTCACCTTCAAACACCAAATGAACCAAGCAAGAGAAAGGGAAAAGCCATTGGAGGTGGCATGTGGTGCTGCTTCCACCAAGACAGGTGGCGCGGCGCCCGTGGTGCTCTGGTTGATAGCTGCGACAACAGGCAAAGGTCACGTGAGGGGCTGGTCTGGGCAACAGTGCGGGGCAGGGGGTGCTGGTGTGTGCATTGAGGTGATGGGCGGAAAGAGAAGTAAGAAATGAACGTGGTTTCTTCGCAATAATTGCCTTGATTTTTTTTCTGATTTATCTATTTTTTTCCCTTTTTCTTTGTTTCAACATTTATCTCAGCCTGTCTCTCTAACCCACTGCAAGTAATTGTCTAAATGGGCTATTGCTTGGGCTATTATTCCCTACAGCTAACACAATCTTACACTAAACTCTTCATTTACTAAGAGTTTAATTCTTACATTTTGATGACTAGTCCTATAAATGTTTGTCTAATATTATTGACTTATTTACTTAGTTATATTATTTTTGGTAATTTTTATTAAATTTAACAAGTTCATGGGAGCAAAACATGTAAACTATTCTTAATTAATATCTTTCATGATGAGTATAACTTTTAATCACTTTTACAATTATGTTATTTTATTTTATTTGTTTATATGCATTGGATGATTTTATACATTAAACTACGAAATCTGACTCGGAGGCCACTTCATGGTCTCATCTTGTAATCGTATAAATATTTCAAATACTGAATTGAGATACGAGCACTCAACTTTGTCAAAGTATAATCAATTACAGTAATTAACATAGATTAGGTTCAGGTTATTTAGACTACTCTTGTTCCTTGAACCTAGATCTTTGCTTCATAGGCCTCAGTTCATCTAATGGAAAAGTTTCCTTTATGTTCATTAGAATTTCCCTCTTTGACATTACAAAGATGTTTGCAAGCCCATCCTTTCCTCAAATTCTTCTATTGCCGGTACTCTTGTAATGGATTTTGAACTCTCTTTATGGTTTCCTTTCTGTTGTTGCATAAATCAATTTTTCTTCTTTTGCCTGCACGTACCCCATAGCATAGGGCTGGTAAAAAAACCTGTACCCACCTAGAATCCACAAAACCCACACCAATTAATTGGTATAGGTATGGGTGATGAAAATGGAAAAAAATGAGTATGGGGTGGGTATTGCTAAAATGGGCATGGGTAAAGGTGTGGGTACAGGTCCCACTTGCCCCACCCCCATTTTATCAATACCCACCCTATACCCGCCCTATATCCACCCTGTATAAAACCCATACCCATTTATTTAAAGTTCTATTTTGTTACTTCTACTTAGATATTTTGCTAGTTACTTTGAGTTGTATGATATTCAAGACTTCGAGAAGATATTTTGTTAGAAACTATAGTTGTCAAGTGCTAATTTATCGCTTTGATTGGAAAACTTTTAGTTGCATTCGACATAATATGATATATTATTGGAAGCTCGGTAGTAATATGACATATTGGCTATTCGATATAATGTGACATATTGGCTATTTGACATCGAATATGGGTACAAAATAGGATTAATTCTTTTTTGTCTATATGTACCCAAATAAAATCTGCATACTCAATATAACCAGTGGGTATGGGTATGGGCTTAACTTTACAACACTCGATAGGCATGGGTATTAATTTTGAAAATGTGTATAGGTGAGGATACGGCTAAACCTGCCCATACCCGCCCCATTGCCATTCGGCTCAGCCTTCTTCAAAACTTCTCCAATTGTCTTGAAGTTTTCACAGCAAATGTAAGGTTTAAACTATGGATCTATATCTCCATTCTTTGGAGGCTGCCAATGCTACATCTTGATTCAGATCTGTCATGGAGAGAGTTTCCTTATTGAACCTTTGGAGGAAATTCCTTATATCTTCTCTATCTCTCTTACTCACATTCATGAGGGCTAAGCTAGTTTTCATGGACTTTCTGCTTCTGACAAAGTGTGTCAAGAACTTGTTCCCTAGATCCTCCTCATCTTTATGAAAAAACATATAGCTTTTTACACCAAATTTGGGTTTCCCCCTTCAGAGGAACTAGGAGGTATCTACATAGAATTGCTAGAGTAGGGGAAGGCATCCAGTATGCCTGAGTTAAGTTAGCAAAAACGTATTCTTTTGGATCCATTATTCTATCATATGGCTACAACAACAACAATACCACCACCTCCCAGTGTGAGTCCCGCTTTCGCGGGGTCTGGGGAGATCCAACTGCAGCCAACCTTACCTCTACGGGCATTCCTACCCGTAGAGAGGTTGATTCTAAAAGACCCACAAAAAAAGGATTTTATGAAAAAGTTTTATAGAAGAAAGCGTTTATGAAACATTTAATGAGGAAAATTAGTGCCACAAAGCCAGGGTGACTAAGATAAATCAAAGGCCAAAGAAGTCGAAGCTAAAAGATACCTTAACCAACCAAGGTAAGGAGGCGCTGTCTCTTCCCAGAATAAAGTACAACCTGCATACGAGCACGGCAAACCTCTACCAACACTAAGCCACTGCAGCCACTGCCATCTACGGAGTCGACTCTCTACAATCTAAGATCTTAATCATACCCCGCCACAGTCTCCTATCCTGAGCCAGGTCCTCCGTCAAACCCATAACCCTCAAGTCTTCTCTAATCTCCTCGTCCAAACTCTTCTTTGGTCTACCCCTCCCTCTCTTACCACCGGAAAGGTCGATCATCTCACACCTCCTCACTGGAGCGGCCAAACTTCTCCTTTTCACGTGACCAAACCATCGGAGTCTTGATTCCCTTATCTTCTCTTCTATGGGAGCCACTTTAGCTAAGTCTCTGATGACTCCATTCCTAATTCTGTCTATTCTCGTAAAACCATACATCCACCTAACCATCCTCATCTCGGCTACCATCAACCTTTGAACTTACGCCTTCTTTAGAGGCCAACATTCCGAACCATAGAGAACAGCCGGTCTAACTACCATCCTATAGACTTTGCCTTTCAATCCTAGGAGCACCCTCTTGTCACACAGCACACCTGAGGCAAACTTCCATTTTTGCCAGCCCATTTTTATTCGCTGGTTAATATTCTCGTCAATATCCCCATTCTGTTGGATGATCGAGCCAAGATACTTAAACTTAGCGACCTTTGGTATCGACCTCCCATCCAGGGTGACTTCTCCCCCCGCATCTGTCCTTCTACTGAAACAACAATGGAGGTATTCCGTTTTCGATCTACTTTATCCGAAACCTCTAACTTCCAGTGTATGCCGCCATCTCTCCAACTTGTCATTCACTCCCTAACTGGTCTCATCAATAAGAACAATGTTATCTGCAAATAGCATACACCATGGAACCTCATCTTGAATCCCTCTAGTAAGTTCATCCATAATTAAGGTGAAAAGAAACAGGCTTAAGGCGGAACCCTGATGCAGACCCATACTAACGGCGAAATCATTGGAGATCCCTCCCGGCGTCCTCACACTCGTCCGCCCTCCCTCGTACATATCCTTAATCACACGAATATACAAGGGCGACACCCCTTTATTTTCCAAACAGCTCCATAACACTTCACGCGGGACTCTATCATACGCTTTTTCTAGGTCAATGAACACCATATGAAGATTCACCTTTCTATCTCTGTACAAACCCATGAGCCTTCTGAGGAGGTAAATCGCCTCTATGGTTGATCTGTCCGGCATAAAACCAAATTAATTCTCTGAAATCGCAACATCCTTTCGCAACATTCTCTCAATCACCCTCTCCCATAGCTTCATAGTGTGGCTGAGCAACTTAATACCCCTAAAATTATTACAATCTTGAATATCCCCTTTGTTTTTGTACAGAGGAATGACTGTACTAGACCTCTAATCTCTGGGCATCTTTGAGGTCCTAAAAATGACATTGAAAAGCTCCGTTAGCCACTCTAATCCTACTTCACCCAAACACTTCCAAACTTCCACCGGTATCTGATCAGGACCCTCTACCTTCCCATTAGCCATCTTCTTCAAGGCCTCCTTAATCTCATCCTTTCTTATATAGTCACACACTCGCGGATCAATATGCCTATCATTACACTCTCTGCCCCTACTACAGGAATCCCCCATCCCTTCCCTATTAAGGAGTTTGGAAAAGAACCTTTGCCATCTCTCCTTGATTTCAGCATCCTCAGATAACACCTTACCATTTTCATCCTTGATGCACTTCACCACACCTAAATCCCTAGTCTTTCTATCCCTAGCTCTTGCCAGTGTAAAGACTTCCCTATCCCCTTCCTTATTCCCCAATCTATGATACAGCCTATCAAAAGCCAGGTTCTTTGCTATTTTTCGGAATCTTGGTTTTCTAAGGTGGTAGAGTGATGATTAATCATATATATTTATGAAATCGAGTGCTTATGTCAAGGGCTTCCCTCTCGATAACTTTCTTAACATTCTGGGCTCCTAGCTATCAGATCAGGTGTTCATTCCTAACCAAAGTTGAGATCAATTGTTACGAGCCCATTAGGAATTATTGTGTAGCCCATTGTTGACTGGTTTCTTACTATGTTTATGTAGTAGGATTTTGTGTTTTTTGGGTTCTGACCTCATTTGATTAGGGTTTATTTTCTCAAGATTAGCTTCATTTTTTATGTCCAACTTTTCTGTGCACCAATCACAGGGAGGTCCTAGGTGATCTTAGCCATTTTTTAAAGGTTCCTAGTGGATAATGTGGATTATAGCTCTGTTTCAAGGTTTGTATATCCTTCACCAATGGTTGGAGGGTTAGTGCAATGGCTTGCCTCAATTGGGGGCGTGCTAACTCAGTGGCTAGCCTCTAGAATTGGCCTAGCCTTGGCTAGTTGCTAGAATTGCCCTCGGTCTTCCAACATTGATACTTCCCTGAAGGCAACTACGACTAATGGGTTGTTTAGGATTTGTGCTTTCTGAAGCTGCATCAACTATGTAACCCTGGTTTACGATAGCTCCTTCAGTGTGGGCCGTAATTCCCACCTTCTTTTTTTCATTTGTTGATTCTCTTTGGAAGCATCATTTCTCTAAGTCCTCACAGATGGCACCAAATATTTTAGCCTAAGATAAAAAGGCTATCTTATAGGCTTGTTAGTTATAGCACTTGTAAGGTAGTGTGTCTGACTTAAAAATCTACGAAGACCTTAATAAGGAGGAGAGTGGTATTTCCTCCTTAAGAGCCTTCGATGCTCAAGTTAGAGAGGGCATTAGCAGAAGTGTTTTATTAAATTAGCCAATTGAAATTGCTTAATTTGCCTGTTTACATTTAAAGTTTAACCCAATGTTGCTTATGTAGGAATTCAATGGAAATCTATTAGAGATTTATATCAGGATTCTAGTCCTAAGCATATTAGATTTATTTGCATATCCTTTATTTCCTAGGTATTTTTCTTTTTATTAGAGATTTAGCATTGATTAGTGTTTCGTCTTCTTTTCCTCCAATGTAAATGTTGTGATTTTTCGCAAGCATACAGTTTTATCGCCATAACACTTGAAGGTGTCCTTCTCAGGATGAGTTACGAAACTAGATTGTTGACTAAGAATTAACATTCGAACATTGACGAACAAGTGATTAACCCACAATAAAATTACTAACCAATGTAATCTAATCAATATTACTGACTGGAAATCTAAACGGAAGCCAAAACAACTATTTACCTTACTCCATTCACGTTTAGGCTAAACTTCAAGCAAACTAAATGGAAATTGTTCATCAAACTTGCAATTAATCTAACATCAATAAAAATCATTCAAACCAAAGCAATCAGAAATCAAGCAAAAATGATAGATAGAAGATGTTGCTACTACGGGGCTTATCCCACAGCCCAGAACGGGGGCAAGAAATACTAGTAGATCAGGCCCACCCAAATTGAACTCCTTTAGATGCAAACAAAGAACCATAACCAAGAACAGGGTAAACAGCGACAATGATGGTCAACAAAATGAGTAGAAATCAGCACTAAACTAGATAATAGAACTGGGCAAAACAAATCAAGAATAGGGGAACGAAATTGCACCTTAAATCAAGGACGACACACTCAGTGATGCCATTACCAAGCTTGAATTTTAGGACCGAAAATGAAGCAAACCCGCAATTGAAGCAGGAGAACGGAACTACTCAGAATTCAAACTTAAAATTTAAACCAAAGGCTTATAATTTCAACACCAAAACTCAAATTTTCTCTCAAATAAATCGACTCTCATAGCAATTGCATCAACTTTAAAATTCTAAAAATTGAATTTGAAAACCTAAACAATCAAAAATGGAAGAAAAAGAGTAAAACTAAACTCCACCATTAGTTTCTACCTCCTACTTCCAATTTGCAGCTCCAAAATATATTCAAAACATGTCGAAGCATCTTGATTGCTCCCATTAATTCTTGAATTAAACCCAAGTTTGCCACTTTCCATTTAAGCCCACCTACTCACCCAAATTGATGAAATATAGTGAGATGATGATAAAGATGAAAGCTAACGAATGATGGGATTAATGGTGATGATGAATGAAGGAGAAGAGACAAAGAAATGATGGAGGCTAGGGTTTTTACGTTTTCTGGGAAGATGGAACAGAAGAGATTGGAGAAGGGAAAGGGGCTCTCGGGGTTACTAAGAAGAAGAAGATAGAGAAAGGAATAAGGAGGGGTGCACGGGTCATGTGAGCTGTGCATGATCGAGAGAAAGAGAGGGAGCTGAGGTGTAGGCTGTCAAAGCTAGGCTGGGGCAGCAGGCCCGCTCGAGTGAAAAGAGAGAGACAGGGCCTAAGTTCCAGGTATTTTTTTCATGCTTCCAATTTGATCCAATCGCACTTGTCTGTTCCTTTGGCAAACAATTTATTCATTCTTTTCCAAATTTTCATAATCCCTACAAAAAAAAAAAACATATTAAAAATTCTATTTTAATAATTTAGTTCGAGTAAATATTAGATAATAAATATAAAAACAACACAATTTCGGGTTGAACAATGCCCTCACACATCAATTTTGCTCATCTCAAGCAAAATAAAACTAAAACTTTGAGAAAAAGAAAAAGAAAATAAAATCCAAACTCACTTTCGCAGAAGGCGCGGTTGCACTTACTATGTGTTACAAGTCCTTTAAACCCCTAGATTATCCCTAGTTGACAAGTAAGGTCTTGTAAAGCTTTGTAGAGTATATACCTACAAAATCTTAAAAGAAAAAGAAAACAGAAAATCAAAATTCTTTTTGGGTTTTCAAATATATTTACAGCACTGGGGAAAATATACACATATTCTAATTAGACCCGATCAATTTGAGGGTTGGAGTGGGTTAAAGGTTGGCTGGTAAAGTCATGCAAGTCGACATACTCCTTGACCCTGACTCTGACCCTGTGGATAACTTCAGGTCATTGGGTCAGAACTGACCTTCAAACCTTCCTTACATAAAAATGATTTTTTTTTTTACTGAATTTTATTTTTACCATAAATTTCAACATTAAGCGTCCTATTGGATGAAAGGCTGAGTGACAATAGAATATTTCAATGAAAAGTATTGTAATTACAAACAATACACAGAGCAATTAGTTCACTAGAAAAGCCACTCGAAACATCACAAGTGGCATTAGACGGTTAAGAGCCAATTAGATTTGGAGAGGTTGAGTGAGAGGTGGATTAAGAGGAGATGAGAAAATACAAATATATTAAAATTGTTTTAGGTTATTAAGGATAACATAACATACAATTAATATTTCAATTTTGGAAATAACTTATTCAAGCAATTAGTGTAGTAAGTTAATGTACTTAGTTAATGCTAACAATTTTTTGTTAGCATATTTGATTAAACAAATAAGTAGTCAAAGATCCCAATTTTTGTCAATGAAGGTATAAAGATGCAAAAGTTGGACCTAAAAACACAAGTTTAGGAGGTGTAGACATAGACTGACATATAAAGAATGCCATAGAGACTCAGCTGTAGTTATGGTCGATAAGAAAATAAAGGTATCGAAAGAAAACCAACTGAAAGCCCTTGTAAGAAGTTATATGAATTCTAAATATTTTCGCCTTTTAGCCATAATAATGTTGAAAGAAGAAATTGAGGGAATCACTATAAATCATATTGAAATCTCAAACCCAATTAAAATCGAGAAGGTTCTCTTGAATAATTTCAAATCTCTCTACAAGAAAGACAAGATAATATGTTTTAATATCACAGCTTTAGGGTTGAATAAGATTTCACAATGAGTTAATGAAGGATTAGAGTATTTGTAGTCACAAAATTACAAAGATTGAATTTTTATATATTCAATTGAATAAATTTGGTACAATCTCTATGAATACAAAATCCTCTAATTCTTTCTCTTTTAAGGGAGGATTTTTTTAACCCTTTAATCAAGTGAGGTAGGGGCCTATTTATAGGAAAATCTCTCCCTTGAAAGTCAAAATGTGCCTTGACTTGGGTTTTGAGCTTTAACCTAGATTTTGGGTCTTTCAATAAGGCTTTACCCTAGACTGTTTTGACTTTTATTTGTTTTGACTTGGACTTGGGAGTCTCCCGGACTTAGGTTGAACATTGACTTGGAAGTCGCCTTAAGATTTAATCGGATGTTGACTTGAGAGTCATTTTAACGTTTGACTTATGAGTCAATGTAGGTCTTGAGCTTTGACTTTGATCTTTGACTTTGACTTTGACCGCGCCTTGACTTGAACGCCGTTCAGGCTTTATGTCGTGACTTGACTTGGTAGTTGTATTGAGCCTCGATTTGGGCTTTGATTTGAATTTTGACTGAGCCTGGATTTGGAAGTCATTTGGGCTTCATCTTGGGCTTAACTTGTGAGTTTTTTAGGCTTGACTTGTGAGTCTTTGGGCCTGATTAAAATAATTAACAGGGTTGGCCTAGTTAATTAATTTAACTTCCTTTTGGTACAGCACAAATAAATTTTTAATGCCTACAAATTGCCCCCTCGAGATAAGATCATGTACAAGACTTATTGTTTGAATGTGACAGAGGTCTCAATGTTTGTATATTTAATTTGTCATATCGAGAGCCTGCTAGTGTCTCAAGCTACGTCGATCAAGAATATGCCACCTCTTGGATCGAGCGTAATTGGCAGAGGGGCCAATATTCGGTTCGTAGGTGCGAGCCAAAAGGAAATAAAATATGACATGAGGCCTAAGGTCGTCAAGGCCAGTTTTTTGGTCCAACAACAAGCTAGTCAAGGCTTGCCCTCCTTTTTGACTCAGCTTCTATTGGGCTCAGTCTGCTTCTTCTTATTTCACAGCTTGTTCCCTTTTTTTCTTTTTTCTTTTCTTTTTTTTGGCTAGCTTAGCTTTTGTGTGTGTGGCCTGGGCCGGCCTTCCCTTTCTCCAGACTGCCTTTTGTTTCTCTTCCTTTGTTGCATGGGATGGGCTGTCTTTAATCTGTTTTTTTTCCTAGGCCGAAGCTCGACTTGCTTCACTTAAATGCATGTGAGGCATGCATGACTCGTTTGTTCTTCTTTTATTCCTCTCTTGGGCCAAGCCCAAACGCTTTCTTCATTTTATTCCACACATGGGCTTGATCTGCTCTTTATTTCTTTTTTGATCCAGCCCAGAGCCCAACTGCACCACACTTAAAAGAGCATGCACCGTGCACGTGAACCCCAGTCTTCCTTTTCCCTTTCTTTCCTCACTTGGCCTGCTCTTGTTTTCGCTAGAGCCAACTTTCTTCTTCTGCTTCACTTAAACGGAGCATGCTTCTCACGTGACTAGGTCATCCCAGCCTCCTTTTCACCATCTTCTTCTTCCCAGCTGCACAGCCTGTCTTCGAGACGCCAACACCCTCTACCTTTGCTGCCCACATTATTATTGCATCTGCTGGTGGCATTTGCTTGGTGGAAACTTCCCGTTCCTTCAATGTTTGCACATCCCAATCCCCAATTTGAGTAGTTCAACATTTGTATTTATTAAAAGGCCTCACCCTTCTCACTCTCTACTTTGTTGCTTAGC
Source organism: Carnegiea gigantea (assembly GCA_029747015.1). Lineage (NCBI taxonomy): Eukaryota > Viridiplantae > Streptophyta > Magnoliopsida > Caryophyllales > Cactaceae > Carnegiea > Carnegiea gigantea. The sequence continues at coordinate 884,235 of JAKOGI010000172.1, forward strand.
CTTGACTGCGTTTATCCAGCAACAGAGCCTAGATTTCGAAACCCTGTTGGTATTGCTACAGTGCTGCGAGCGGGCTTCAAAGCTTGCCGCTTACACCATTTTTGATCATTATGGTCATCAAAAGTACCACCTTCCAAAAGCTTTCTTCTTTTGCTTATTCGTTTAGGCCATTTCTTTTGTCTAAAGGTGCCAACTTTTACACCATTTCTTTTGTTTATCCAAAGGTGTCATCATGGTCATCATCACCTGTTCATCAAGTCCATGCTCACATCCCCTGTTCGACTCTTGTGCAAGCCTAGGATTACTCATTTATTTTCGGCTTGACTTTCGGCACAACTTTGAAAGGTAAAGTTTCCTCTTTTTTTTTTTTTGGGCAACCCCAGGATTGTTCTCAGAGTAGATTTTGGGCTTGGGTTGGTTTGTTTTCTTTTTTTTTTTTTGGAGGTATGAACTCGGGTTGGTTCTTGATGACAGTTTCGAATAGATGGCTTTTGATGGGTTGGTTTTTTTTTCCCTTTTTTTTAATTATGATGGAATTGATTCGTGGAACTTTAGGTATGGAATTCATGGAACTCTGGGTTCGTTTGTTTAGGATGTGAAGAAAAGAGAGGGGGGTTATGCGTGATTTTGAGTAGCACGAAGAGAGAGAAAAGATTGAAGCTTGGCCCTTTTTGTTTCTCTTTACGTGAGTGCACTGTGTGAAAATGAAGGATTTTGCCAAATTTCACCAAAGTGTTACTTTCCTTTTCTTCTTTTGTTTTTTTTGGTTTGCATGTTGGTCCCGTTGATGTTGTTTAATACTTTCTTGTACTAGCTACCTTGAAGTGTTCAAGTCAAGTCCTTTCTTCTTCTTTTCCTTTTCTGGGTGAATGAGTAGCTTGCTTGAGAAGTAAAGATCCTTGCTCCTCTTTTTTTTTTTTTTTTTTAAACCAAGCTATATATAAGTTTTTTTTTCTTTATGCTCATTGAGTCATGGGCCTTTGACAATTTTTGAAGAGGTTTGTTTTTTTTTGGTTGGAGTAATTGGGTTCGACTTGGTTTGAGGTTTGATAATGGAGATGGAATTGACATAGGTGTGCTTCCCTTGCGAGCTTGACTTCCATTGTGAAAGTATCATCCCTTGTGGTTTTTTTTTTTTTTTTTTGGTGTATTGAATAATCTAACATGCCTAAGTATCCTCTTTTATGAATAAAGGCATTAATCTTCATGACAAGGCCATTCATTAAAAAAAAGAATTGAAGAGTCCCCTCATGCTTATTGGTGGTGTTGCAACATCGCGTCCATTTGTGAACGCATTTCTTTCATCGCTTGTGCAATTTTTTTTTTGGGGGGCTTGTGCAGGTGGAGAAGCCATTTGAAGAACCACTTGCAACACGGTTCGCCGCTTGATCATGGGCCTTGAACGGATATCGATACACATGAAAGTGGCATGAAGACTTGAAGAACTGCTTGCAGCACGGTTCGTCGCTTGGCCACGAACCTTGAACGGATACCAATACGTATGAAAATGGTATGAAGACTTGAAGAATCACTTACGACACGGTTCACCGCTTGGCCACGGGCCTTGAACGGATACCGATACGTATGAAAGTGGTATGAAGACTTAAAGAACCACGTGCGACACGGTTCGCCGCTTGGCCATGGGCCTTGAATGGATACTGATAAGCATGAAAGTGGTATGAGCACCAAGAAGCAGCTGGCGCGGCAAACAACCAATATTTTGATTGATTTTGTTAAACGCTTCACCCTTCTTTAGTATTCATTTTGTCAAGATGCCGCTTTGTTTACTGATTTCTTTTCTGAAAAAGAAACTAACTTTGTATTTGCTTCTATTTTCAGATGATTTATAATAGTGCACCTTAAGGAGTTTCAGCGTGACAACAGGCTTCTTCTTTCCGTCGTGGATAAGGAAGATGACAATCCCCGAGTTAGGGAGCTGCTTCCGAATCTACCGTTCTTTGAGGAGGCCGAGAGCTAATCAGACACCTGTTATAGATCCATCATCCTTTCCTTCCAAATTCTCCATTTGAGTGGAAAAGGGTGCGGAAGATGGTTCAGTCGGGTACTTCCTACAGAGCACATATCATGACAAGTCCAGCCTTCTCACTGAATTCCCTATGCTCGGGCGCCGTATTATATCCGGACAGTCTAGATGGGGCCCGAACATGCTTCTCTATGGTGACTTCGGCTACGTTCCCTTGTACTGGGAATGGACAGAGGATGTGCTCTCTTATTTTGAGGCACGCTTGCGAAGATGTGCTTTATACGAGGCGGTGTATGCCTCGCTCTACTCCTACAGCAGCAACATGCATGTTGTGCGCGCCTTTTGTGAAAGTTGGTGTCCTACCACCAACACTCTTCATACGATATCTAGAGAAATGTTGATCTTATTATGGGATTTGCACAAGCTTGGTGGATTCCCAATTAATGGCAAGATCTATGATGACACCATCCCCTACCTCCAAGCCTTTCAGCACCGGGACAAGCAGAATCTTGGGACTATGCCATCTTCCTGCAAGTTCCTGTTCACTGCTTTTAGATGTTTAGAAAAGATGCCTGTCTGTGAGAAAGGTGTCAGTGCTAAGGCTTGGATTGATTTCTGGTACAAGAAGAAGCTCATCCGCAACCCGCCAACGCGGTGTCGCCCTCGTAGCTCGACTCCCACAAGGACACAAAATCCAAGTGGTCAGATTCAGCCTCAAGATCCTTGTTGGAGTCATGAGGAGTTAGAAGTCTTCAAGAGCTTGGGGGATCCCAAAGAGAGGAGGGAAAGCACCTATCTTGCTGCGTACCTATCATGTTGGTTGTGCATTTTTGCGCTTCCTGAGACTGGAGAGAAGCTCATTCGCCCGGGCACTTTTAAGGCTGCCAGCCTGATGGCGTCTTGTGCTATCTTCAGTTTAGTAGTCCTTGTGCTAGTCAGCATTTACCATGGCCTTACTGGAATTACTACGGCTTCGAAGCCCTACCATTCACGGTCATTCTTTTCCTGGTACTATCTCCATGGATGGGTTGCCCATTATTTCAAGACTCACCATGTCTTACAACCTCCCCCTCCCGGCCCTTTGATGGTGTGCTATTCCGAGTCACATATGATGCGCAGCGACCTTGGGGATGCTCGCGAACTTGTACATGAGGCCAAAGCATCTGACATGGGCTGTTTAATGCCGGGAAGAAACCGATCAAAGACCCTTATCGACGATGGGAATTTGGATTCGGATAAGTCAGGCTACCTGATCTCTTCTCGAGATGGTTTCCTTCCTATTCATCAGGGCGTGATCTTCTATGTCGAACCTTACAGCCCGCATCAGTTCAGCTGGCAATTTGGGTTCTTCCAGGGGATCCCTGGAGTACTTCTCGAGGATCCTCGCATCCGGGAGGTCTCACATGAGAATACCCTTCTAGATTGGAAACGACTTCTCTTCTTGGGGACTGCGTCTCAAGGCGTTCTTCCTTATTGCTCCTTGGCCTTGAGTCAACACATCTCCTCAGCTTACAAGATTTGATGCCCCAAGGTGACCATTAGTGACCTTCGATCCAACGCTTCCATTATGCAGAAGAGTACGGAAGCAAGTTCATCCAGGTAAGACAAGGATACAAAGGCTGGCTCATTGAAGAAGGTCAAGGGGACGAAAGAAAAGGATCCTGTGCCCGATTTAGATGCTGAGGGCCCGGAGTCTGGTGATGACGCTGATGGGTCCTCGCGAGTTTACCTCGTTGACAGAAAGCGAGGTCCAGCGCCGGACAGTGACAATGAGCTAGAGTATGAGGTGAACTTCAAACGTGGGGGTGTAAGAGGCATGAGACCGTGACCCCCAGGGTGCCAGAGTCAATGTTGGGGATGGCTTTTTTGATGACGTCCAGAGTTGCTCAGGCGAGTCAGCCAATGCTGAGGACGTATGCACCATTCCTTCGCCTTTTACTGTTATTTTCTTTTGCTTTGTTACTTTAGTTTTGATCAGTATAGAATGATTCCATACTTATCTTGTTTCACCCCTCTTCTTTTTTTTATTCAGATTGGGGAGTTCAACCTAGCACAGGAGGCGACACCCATTGTCAATGAGCAGTTACTCGAGGATGTTAGCCGTGCTGCTAAATCTTCTGCCCCCAAGGCAACCCAAGACATTGGCAAGGACATTGAGATTGTGAGGAGGCAAACATCCCCTTACAAGGTTGGGAGTTTAGCTTCCGAGAAAACAGAGGCCTTGCGCGCATCAGCTACTCAGAGTCATCACTCAGTTGATGGACCTAACTTTCTTGAGGTAGCCACTAGGGGGTTACTCTCTGCTGACGCTGATGTTGGCACTCGAAAGGGAGACTTTCCTGTGTAGCTGCTCCCTCCACTATTTCTTTCTATCCTGGACCCGGCTCTCCAAGTATCTTCACCGCCGCTATTCGAGTGATGGGGTCTGAGTATTTGACCAATTTGAAGAATGTAAAATTTGATGAAGTAGAGGGAAAATTTCAAAGTGCCCTAATGATCTACAAAGGGATTGAGCGGCTATGTGGAGACCCACCCTCTTTGAAGAAGAAGATGGAGGATTATGGGAGCGCTGTGTCAGCCTTCTTATCATTAAAGAAAGTAGCTTCCTCATGCCGCCACCTAGATGATGTGGCGAAGGAGAAGGCGCTGTGCACCGAGCAGGTCGATCTTGTGTGCTCATGCCTTGTCACTGTGCGCACAGATCTTGGTGCCGTGACAGAGAAACTCAAGGGGGTGGCATAGAGGATTGTTGATTTAGAGGACGCGCTTCGCCTTGCCCGGGAAGAGGAGCGCCAGCTTAAGGGCAACATCCAGGTCCAATCTTCCCTGTTGGAGGCTGCTGAGCAGGTTGTTGATGTGAGATTCAAAGCTCTTATCGACCTTAAGATGGTACTCACTTTTCCCCCTGGTGATTCCAAGGAGTTGGAGAGGCATGAGCAGGTCATGCTAGCACTGCAATCCTCGCTTAACCCCAACACTTGGACGGACACCGATTGATGTATTGCTCAACTTATCTTGTTCTTTTTTTTTTTTCTTTTGTAACAAACATTTGTAATGGACTTTGTGTCCTCCTTTATATAAAATTTAATTGCTGCCCTGCTGTCCCTCTTTTATTATGTTTGATTGAACTTGGCATTTTATTTACCAAGCTACCTACGTACTTATGGATACATTACAATTCCCAATAAGATCAAGTCAACATGTAGTTCAACAAAATAAATTTTGTATATATTTGTTTTGCCGTGCACAGTTTATATTCTTGCGGGTCAGGAGTATTACAATGAAAATTTTTTGTTTGAGTTTCTTTTTGCCGTTCACAGTTTATACTCTTACGGGTTAGGAGTGTTACAACGGAATTTAACTTGAAAGAACGAGCAGTTTAGGGTCTTACTTAGGAGCTTTACAATATCCTATATCAAGGGTAGTAACGCTTTAAGAATTTACCATTTATGGGTCCTACCCGAACCTCTTGTCTGTTTACTATCCTGTAGGTGCTATTTGAGTAAACCTCGCGGACAACATAAGGTCCTTCCCATTTCAGAGCGAATTTACTTCCTGTCTTGTGGGTCATGATGATTAGCCTTTTCAGCGCAAGCACCTGATCCCCAGCTTGAAACGAGCGTGGCTGAACCTTTTTGTTGAATGCTCTTGCTAGACAGGTTTGGTAGCATTTCTAGCTTCTGTTGTGCTTAAAGTCTCTTCTCATCAAGGGCCTCCAGCTCAGCTAAGCGAAGATTGCGATTTTAGTCTTCCGTCAAACCTTCTTGTATGGCGATGTGCAGCGACGGAATTTGGAGCTCTAATGGTAGTACGGCTTCAACTCAATACACCAGAGCGAAGGGGGTCGACTGTGTCGGTGTCTTGTATGTGATTTGGTATGCCTTAAGAGCCTCCCCTAGTCTGTTGTGCCAATCTCTTTTAGACTTTGCGATAACATTTTGAGTAAGTTATAAAGTGTTTTATTAAAGGCTTCTGCCAGGCCATTTGCAGAGGCATGGTACATGGAAAACTTATGCTGGGCGAACTTAAACTTCTCACATAGGCTGGTCAACAAGCTATTGACGAAGGGCTTACCATTATCATTGATAATGTACCTTGGCACACCAAATCGATAAATAATGTGCGTCCTTATGAAGTTGACCACGTTTTCTTTTTTAACCTCCCTTAGTGGAATTGCTTCTGCCCATTTAGAGAAGTAATCAGTGGCAGCCAAGATATAGGAGTGATTAGCCGACGATTAAGGCATGATTGGTCCGACGACATCAAGGCCCCATGCCTCAAAGGGCCAGGATGCAACTGTTGGGTGAAGAGGTTCTGGGTGTTAATGTATGAAGTTAGCATGGAATTGGCAAGCATTACACCTCTTTGCATAATCTATGCAATCTTGCACTATATTGGGCCAGTAGTAACCCATCCTTTTAATGCGATCATGTAGCCTAGGCCCTAATTGGTGCACTCCACACACGCCTGAATGAGCTTCCGTCATCGCTTGCTTGCCTCTTCTAAGTCCAAACATCGTAACCAAAGGCGAAGAAAAGAGCGTCGATAGAGCGTTTCGTTGTAGTAAAGGAAGCTCGGAGCTATCCGCTGTATTTCCGTCTTATGCCTTATGTCACTAAGAAGTTTTTCGTGCTCTAAGTACTCAATTATAGATTGGTGCCAGTCTTTTGTATCTATTTCAAGAACACAGATCATGTTAACGTCTTCCTCTGAGTCTTCATCATTTGGCGGAACAGCCCATCAGCTACATACTGGAATTGTCATTCCTTCTTCTGCCCCCAGTGCCAAAGTGGCTGTGAGGCTTGTTAGTGCGTCAGCCATCTTGTTAGCACTCATTGACACGTGCTCTAACTTGAACATGTCCAACTTATTTAGCAGGCGTAATGCTTGCTTGTGATGCGAGTCACCATATATGTTGAGGTCGGTGATCCCCATCTTAATAGTCATTTCAAGACCCAAGCTAAGCGCTTGGTATTCTGCCACATTGTTAGACATAACTAAGTGAGCACAAATGAATATGGAAGAATGTGCTTTTCGGGAGAGATGAAGACCACTCTTGCACCGGTGCCATCACGCCTAGCTGCACCATCGAAATACATTTCCGAGGGAGGGAGAATATTGATGTAGAACACGTCTTCTCCTGGAAAATCATCATTTAGCTCCCAATCATTGGGAATGGAATGATCTGCTAAGAAATCTGCCAATGCTTGTCCCTTCACCGCTCTTTAGGGGTACATAGACAAGGTCGTACTGTTTTAAGATGACCGTCCATTTTTTCAGTCACCCATTTAAGATTGGCCTAGACAAGATGTACTTGATAGGATCAGCTTTAGAGATCACTTGTACTGTATAGGCCTGCATGTAGTGCTTGAGTTTCTGGATGGCAAAGATTAGCAACAAGCACATCTTTTCAATGGGGGAGTACTTCAATCCAGCGCTAACCAATGTACGACTTAAGTAGTATAGGGTGACTTCTTTCCCTTCCTCGTTTTCCTATACACATAATGCTCCTAAGGATTTTTCCAGAGCTGTAATGTACAGTGGAAGAGGCTTGCTAGGGATGGGTGCCCCTAACACCGGAGGATGGGACAAATATTCCTTTATTTTCTTGAAAGCTGCTCGATATGACTCATCCCATTCAAACAGTACTCCTTTTTTCATAAGGTGGCTGAAGGGTGGCAATGTCCTGCAAGATTTGAGATGAATCTTCAAATGTATGCCAAGTGGCCTTGAAGTCCGCGAAGCTCTCTAAGGTTTTTTGGCTCAGGCATCTCTTGAATTGCCTTGATCTTCGATTGGTCAATCTCAATTCCCCGATGATGAATGATGAGCCCAAGAATTTCTCGAAGGTGACACCGAACGTGCACTTAAGTGGGCTCATCCTCAATTAGCATCTCCGTAATCGCTCAAAGATTAGACGAAGATCTTGTAAGTGGCCTGCCCTCTTTTTGGACTTGACCACCAAATCATCGATGTAGCACTCAACTTTTTTGTGAAGCATATCGTTCAAAATCATTTGCATGGCCCTTTGGTAATTCGTTCCTACATTCTTAAGTCCAAAGCACATCACCTTATAGCAAAAAATGCCTTTAGGTGTGCGAAAAGTCGTGGCATCTTGATCCTCTGCCGCTATCAGAATTTGATTGTATCCTGCAGTACAATCCATGAACGACAACGCTTCATGCCTTGTGGTTGAGTCGATCATAAGTTCTGTGACAGGCAACGGGAAATCATCTTTTGGACATACATCGTTGAGATTCCGAAAGTCCATACAAATATGAAGTTTCCCTTTTTTCTTCCTAACGCGCACGATGTTTGCGATCCACGTTGGGTATTTGACCCCCTGAATGAATCCTACCTTTATAAGTTTGTTGACCTCTTTTTCAATTTCCGGTATCAACTCTGGGCGAAAATGTCACTGAGGTTGCTTTTTAGGCGAAATACCCCTTTTGATTTATAGGCAATGGACTGCAACCTTTGGATTCAACCCGGACATTTCTTTATAGCTCTAGGTAAATACGTCCTTGTACTCGGACAGGAGTTCCAAGTACTGTTTTTCCTCCTCAGGTGTAAGTGATGAGCTTACGTAGATAGGACAAGGCTCTTCATTAGTCCCAAGATTCAACTCTTTCAACTCATCAAGTGTAGACTGCCCCCCATCTTCGAAAGTCTCTGGAGTTTCGGCCAGCTCTATCTCTAAGTCTGAGTCACACATTCATGGGCTGTGATATAATTGGAACAAACAACTTCTTCTTCCTCCGCCTCATTGCTAGAGTTAGAGTTGTTTTGTTGACCGTTGAAGATCACAGTACGCCTCTTTACTCTTAATGAACTATCCGTGTTTACATCCAAGCTCGAGAAATGTTTCATACGAGAAGGGATAGAGCTTCAAACTTCATTTATCACTCCCAAGCGGCTAAACGCAGAACTTTTCTCCTGTTAAAGCCATGAGCTTGAAGACTCTTCACCAGTTTTTATCCTGGCAAACAATGAACGCCTTGGCTGGGGAACATCTTTGATTTTGTTAAATACAGAGATTTTGTGATTTTTCCCTTTCCCTATTCGAGTGAACACTAACATACATTTTCTCGAAGCAGGCGATTACAGCCTATCAAACATACAGGTTTCTTTAGGTGCAACACCTTCTTCAAAAACCTTGCATCTGCGAAATGAGACTCAGCCTTAGTGAATGGCTTGACATCCCCATTTATTTTCTTCTCTCATCACGAAAGTACTTAAGGCATTGGTGTAAAGTGGAAGCCACTATCCCATGCTCATGAAGCCATGGTCGCCCAAGTAATAACCTGTAGGAAGTCTTAGCATCGATTACATGGAAGATGGAGGATGTTGTCAAATCTCCCATTATCAGTTCAAGGCGAATCATGCCAATTGCACGCTGGCCTTCAAGGTTAAAGCCTTGAATCATCGTTCGGCTCTTAGACAGTTCTTTCACTGTGATACCTAAGTCGTTCATTGTAGACCTAGGTATGATGTTGACGGCTGATCCTCCATCCACGAGAATGCACCTAACTTTCTGCTCCCTGATGTAACCAGTCATAAGTAAAGGATGATTATGGGCTTGGATCCTAACAACAAATCATCGTCAATGAAAGTGATTGCGGTGTTGCAAGAGGCACACTGAACAGGGCCTTCTATTGATGCTCCTACATCCTTGATTTTATCAGCGTAAAGTTCTAGGTATTATAAGGCAGCAACAACATGTTGGAGCATCTCATCAGGTAAACAAAAGATTTGCCCCCAGCCGCTGCGAGCTGGCAAAGCCTCCGAGATAGTTAAGGTCTTATCAGCTACTCTAAGAGACTCCTCTTTTCCATCACTTCCTTCGTCTTCCTCTTCTTCGAGCTCAGAACGTGAGGTCATGTTAACTGTAACTTTCTCAAAGAAGTCTATTGGGAAAAACTCTTTGAGTGTGACAGGGACAAGCGACTCCTGCTCAAGGAGGTCAATGGGCAGAATTTCGTGCCATTAACGTTCTTGAAATTCTCCTTTCCCTTTGAATAACGAAGGCTCTTCTTTCTTCCTTGTCTCTTCCTGCGGCGAAGAGGTGGCGATTGTGCTTGGCTTTGCTTCGTTGGCCTCCGGCGAGTGACAAGAGTCCATCCCTCTTCATCAACATCAGCTTTATCAGAGACATTCACAAAAGGATCAGTCTCTGTCAAGGGTCCTTTGGATTCTATTGGAACCACCATAGGCTACAAAACTTTCAAATTGAATTGTAATTAATTTCTCTCCAAGGGTCCGGTTGAGCATGCTTTGGCTTCCAGAGCGACGAGAAACACTCTACCTGAGTGGAGATATGATTTGTCTCAACAGTGTCGTCCAAATCCAATATTATCTTCCCATCCCTGGCAAGTTGCATATGACACTCCTTGAGTGTAATGCACTTCTCAAGAGGGTTACTAACCACCCTATGATACCGATAATTTTTTAGGTCGGTAACCCTTCCAGCTTCTTCAGGGCGTTTTGGGTCTAGAAGCTCGATAACCCCATTTTGAAGGAGATCGTCGAGCATTCATGACAAGTCTGAGTCAAGGAAGGGGTATTTTTTCTCCTATAATTCCTTCAATGTAGGGCGCTTCTTCCCAGTATCCTTAGACAATCCACTTTTCTTGTTTTCATATTTGGGCTTTCCGGAGATTCGAACCGGTTTCCCGGTTGAAGCAGCCATGGATTCTTTGTTTGAGGACTTTGAGGACTTGGGATTTTTCTTGAATTCACCCTTGGACTTTCTAGAGTCAGGTGAGGAAGAAGACTTGCTACGGTAACTTGCAATTGTCATCTCCATATCATAAGCCTTTGTTGCCAATTCCTGGCAAGTCCTTGGCTTACTCATCTGCAAGACATACAGTAAATCCCACTTCATACCCTGCATACACATTTCAACAACTGAAGCTTCTGACAGACAGTCCTTGCACTTGAGACTAAGGGATCTCCAGCGATTGATATAATCAAGCACTGGCTTGTCCTTCCATTGTTTGGTGTTCATTAGCTCTGTCCTACTAACGACACGTTGAGTGCTGTAGAACCGATTTAGAAACTCCTACTCCATTTATTGCCAGCTATCAATGGACTCTGGCTCCAAGTCTATATACTAGTCGAACACAATCCCTTTTAGAGTACGGATACACTACTTCACCAGTCGGTCTCCCTCTGTGCCAGCATTACTGCACGTCTTAATGAAGTGTGCGATAGCTGTTTGGGGTTGCCCTTGCCATCGAATTGGTTGAACTTGGGAGGCTGATAGTCATGGGGCATATGCAGTGCGTCAATCCTCGTTGTATAGGGCTTTGTGTACAAGTGGGTCTTGTGAGACCCCTTTCCCAGATAAGCCTTGACTGCATTCGCTATCAACCTTTGAATCTACTCAGCCGACATTGAGCCTAAGGAGCAGTCCTTCTTAGTTTTGCAATCGTTATCAGATTCCTCATTGTGGTGCGACTCTTTATAAGAGTCTTCAGCACCCGAACCCTTGTTAGAAGCTTATGAGAACTTCTTTTCTAGCCTCTTTGTCAGTTCGGCAATTTGGTCATTTTGACACTTAATTTGGGCGTCCTTCTCTATACTCTCTTTAGAGAGCCTATCCAAGGTAGCCTTCATACTTGCCAGCGGCTCTTTAAGGTTAGTAGCCCCTGTCATCATGACTGGCATGATGACAGTGTTAGAGGATTCAGCTTTAGTCTCTAACATGCGTGCCCCCTTTGGTGAGTGCGAAGAAGAGTTACTACTATAGTAGTCTTCAACCTCACAGACTGGAGATTAAAGGCTAAGTTTTTGAATTTCATCCATCCAGGATGACGCATTGTGTTGCACCTTTGAGTCTTGTTATTTTGAGGGGGGTGGCGCAGTCTACCTAACAGCGGTCGACGGAGCAGCTTTTGCCATGCTTTTGGTCTTTATTGTATGAGCGCGCTTGCTAGAAGTGACACTCGCTTCACAGGATCTAAGAGAGAAAGATCTCGTGTTCTTCTTCTTTGAAGCTTGTGCCGTGACGTTCTTTGTAGCCATGTCTTCCTTGAAGATGATGTTTTTGTGACTTGAAAGTCTTGATGTTTAAGGGAAAGAGATGAAATGTAGAGATTGTCCCATCGAGCGTGCCAAATTTTATAATCACAAAATTATAAAGATTAAATATTTATAGATTCAATTGAATGAATTAGGTACAATCTCTATGAATATAAAATTCTCTGATTCTTTCTCTTTTAAGGATAGATTTCTCAACCTTTGAATCAAGGGGGCAAGGGCCTATTTATAGGAAAGCCTCCCCCTTGAAAATCAAGATGGGCTTTGACTTGGGTTTTGGGCTTTAACCTAGATTTTGGTTCTTTCAACAAGGTTTTAACCTAAACTGCTTTGACTTTCGTTTGCTTTGACTTTGACTTGGGAGTCTCCCGGGCTTAGGCCGAGCATTGACTTGGAAGTTACCTCGGACTTTAACCGGACGTTGACTTGAGAGTCATTTTAATGTTTGACTTGTTAGTTAATGTAGGTCCTGACATTTGACTTTGACCTTTGACTTTAACCGCACCTTGACTTGAACGTCATTCGGGCTTTATGTCGTGACTTGACTTGGTAATCATTTTGAGCTTCGGTTTGGACTTTGATTTGAATTTTGACTGAGCCTGGATTTAGAAGTCGTTTGAGCTTCATCGTGGACTTGACTTGTGAGTTTCTTTAGGCTTGACTTATGAGTCTTTGGGCCTGATTAAACTAATTAACAGGGTTGGCCCAGTTAATTAATTTAATTTTCTTCTGGTACGGTGCGAATAAAGTTTTAGTGCCTACATTATTAGTTATAGAAGAGCAAAGGAAGCGATCCTTAGTTGTGATCCTTCCAAGGCCAAGTTATGGTCAGATTGATTTGAAATGCTTCAAAAATATTTAGTGAATGGTTGGGAAAATGGAATTCACTAGTTTTCATAACAACGTTTTCAAACTAGACACCTCAAGAGTTCACACAAATTAGGTTACATTGATACCTAAGAGCCAAACCCCAACAATTCGCTAACCATAGGCCCATAAGCATGGTGGAAAATACTTACCAAGAAACGCGAACAGCTTTTGTGAGTGGAGGACAAAATTTGGGTCATGCAATGATTGCAACGAAGTGAAGAATTAGCTGAAAAAACACCAAAAAGATGGAATTCTATTGAAATTATACTTAAAAAAGGCATATGAACAACAACTGGGAAAGCTTGGATTTGATCCTGAAGGAGATGGGATTTGGAATAAAATGGAGAGAATGGATCAAAAGATGTCTAACTACATCAATAGTCTTAACCAACTTCAATAGAGCCCCATACAAACCCTTCAAAATAGGGAGGGATATGAACCAACTTACTTTGGATTTTTTAAAGGCCTACATACTGGAAGAGATAATATTCATATCAGTCATGTACAATTTGTGGATGACCCACTTTTCTTTAATAAAGTTGTACTGCCCTAAGTATGGTTAGGAGTGAAGCTTAAATGATTTCAAGCGACTACCAATATTACCACAGATGCACCATCCTTTTTAAAAGCCCACCCATAAGAACTCCATAGTTAAATGTCTTGTTGTGGACTTAAGATAGGTAACCTTCTGAGAAGTTTCCGGGTAGTATGAGAGAGAAGATGAAGCATGTTGAAAAGGCTTGTGGTGATTTATAGGGGCAACCAATGATCCTTGAAGCCGTTCCTGATAACTACATATAGCTCGGGGAAGGGGTTAGGGTTTTACGAAAGCAAAGGAAGACAACCCGAACAAGATCAAGGAAACCTTGGTATGTTTTCAATTTTTCGCTGGGTTAGTAACGAATTAGAGTAATTCAGGCTTGATTGTTCTTGGAAGACGATTATGGGTAAAAAATGCACTCATGTTAGGGTGTAAGCTAATCCAACTTCCTATAGCATACTTGGGGTTGTTTTGATGGGGAAAAATATAAGAAAGGCATCATTATAGAAAAGCATAGTTAACGAGTTATAATAAAGATTGAGCTCATTGAAAGTAAGCTGTCACTCAAAAGCAAGGAGATTTTTATTGATTAACGCTATCTTTTAATAGTCTTCTTTTTTATTATTTATTATTTTTAAGATGGCAACAAATTTTGCTGCCTAAACCATATAGACACAAAAAAGATTTCATGGGAGTGGTAAGGAGGAAAATAGGTTCATTTCATCAATCAAATAAAAGATTGTTAAAAAACCTAAAGAGATGGCAGGTTTGGCTATTAAGGACGTCCTTTTGAAGAATGCTTGCAAGGGTGCTAAAGGAATGCTTGCGAAAAGGATTATTATAGGACAGAGCAATTACTTTAATTCACAAGGAAGATTTAGTCTTTTTGCCAAGCAAAGCAAATAGTTTTATATCTAGTACTTAGAGAGATATCAAAAATTTGGCAATGGAAGTTCACGAGAGCAAACCGCTTTTCTCTCCAATACGGGTTACAGTTGGGAGATAATAGTACAACAAAGTTAGATTGTTACTTTGACTCTGCATACCACCTTCAAAGATGGATTTTCTAATCTATTGCAGTCTTTATCACAACAAAAGGGGTTATGATCAAGCATGGGTTGTTTTAAAGGGAATCAATAGACGTGGACGTTAAGTTGAAGTGATAATTGTCATCTTCTGAAGAGCGGTAGGCTAATTAAATTAATAAAATAGTACTTCAAATATTTCTAGAGAAAAATCAAATAAGGTGATTTGGGGATAACTCTCAAATTTTCTGTGAAATCTTTGGCAAAGAAAGTGCAAGGTATTAAAGATAAAGAAGCTGTTACTGATACTAGAGTTGGCATAATGTAGGAAAATATAGTTCCACTGAAAGTGGAGTTTATGATTTGGCATGCACTCTTAGAAAAATCGAGCACAAAAGATAAGAGGTGTATGAAAAGTATAATGCAAAAATGACTGAATTTATGCTCTATTTGCTCGAATCATGCGGAGGATATTGACTACTTGCTTGAGACCTTTGAAATGGCTTAGTAAATTTGATATAAAGGCATAGTAGGTTGCAAATGCCAGTTTTAACTCTTAGCAATTTGCATGACATGTATATTTGATGAACAATTTAATTTATTATTAATAAGACATGGGAGAAATAGGTGGTGACCTCTTTTCTTGTAGCTTGGAGCTTTTGGATGTAGACAAACATAATAGTCTTTGAGTAGTAAAAGTTGAAACTCACATAGTTGATTCAAAAAGAACAATGAAAAGTGTCCTTCTGGTCAAGAAATAAGAAAGAGGAAATATCCTATACCCAAAATTTGGGAAAGAATTGTGATCTTATACCCTCATGGGCCTCTTTGTTAAAGTGAAGTTTTTTTTTTTGTTTCTTTTTTAGAAGGGATTTATAAGATAAGGAAGTTGAACGAAAAGTAGAAGCATAAGTAGGAGTTGTGTATGCCACTAACTTTTTCATTTTAGGCCATTTGTTTTAGGACTTATGGGAAATACATATTGGCGCTTATTATTAAAAGATACTGAAACTTGTTGAAAGTTGCTGAAGCATCCTTGAAAAGCTGTTGAAATATGTTAAGACTATGTGAAACGTGCTTAATTGTGCTGAATGAGATTATATTATTAGAGCCTAATTCTAAGTAAGCTAAGAAATGTGTTTATGAAGTTGTTTAAATGTGTATACACATAATATGAACTATCGTAATGCATACTTGTTTTTATCTTGTAGTTGAATATAAACATATTCCAATGAGTTATATATTATATGCTATGTTTGTTGTAAATAAATTTAAGAATGACTGCTTTTAATTGATATATATAATATAGGAAAATTTACAGGGGGGTTAAGCATTAACATGCTTTGAACCAACCCAATTTTTTTGCAACAAATGGGTGTTGCTTTTGGAGGGAATGTCAAGTGGGTAAAAAAGTAAAAGTAAGTTAAATGACCAAAATACCCTTAATGAGTTAAGGGGATAATTTTCAATTTTTTTGGTGAGATTCTTTTGGTAATTAGTGGGAGGAAGAATGTGAACGGGGGTATTCTACTCGTGGAGAAAGTAGTTAGGGAGTTAGCAAACATTTTCATTGCAACCACAAAGAGAGAGAGAGAGAGAGAGAGAGAGAGAGTAGGGCATGAATAGAGAGAGAAAGTGAATTCAAAAGGTAGAGGTCGAAGGAGAAGATCAACGCCAACAAGGTTGAAGAAGAGGGCACCGGGTTCCTTAATGTGGGCCATTTAGAGAGAGACAAGGCAACAATAGAGAGAGAAAGTAAGAGTGGAAGACCGGGGTGGAAGACGAATAACGGTGGAGATTGACACCGCGATAAGAGCAGAAGACTCCATAGCAGGTCCGATAATACCTGAACAAGGTAATGGAAGGGTCTATTGAGGTTCAATTTGAGGTGAGTAGTTCGAAATCCCTAAATCTCTAATGACCTTTTGATTTTGTTGTTGAATAGTGTTGGTGGGGATGTTCTATAAGGGGGTTCGTGATTGTGAAGTTGGAATTGGACAAATTTATGGCGAATTCAGTTTGCATGCCATGTGAAATCGAAGGTTTTGTAAAGTAGCATTCCCTATTCACCTAGGTAGGAGTATATGTTTACCTAAGTGAACTGGATGGACTGTTTATGATAATGTAAGTGTGAATTCGTATAACAATTGTGTAACCTATAATCAATGGAGTGACTGTCAGTTTTTCAGTTGATTACGTAAATGAAAACCTTTGTACACCTTAATAGAAATGTTGGACCACTCAGGTAAAATGTTGGAGACATTATGCATGCAACCTATTACCTTGGAAAAGGTGAAGGTGTAGTTGTAACTGCTAATTTTGTTGTCATTCACTTCAACCATTGTATGTTAGCTGTTGAAGTTAGTGAAGCATATTCATGTAAAAGTTAACCTAAGTTGGTCCTTACAAACATATGCATGAAATGGAAAAGAATGAAAACAGTGAACTATAATGCTATGTAGCAATTTGGTTAAATTGGTTGAAAAAATTGCTTATTATAGTGATGGAGATGTTTACATGATGAAATAGCATATTATGTATCTGAGTATTTGAAGAAACTATACCAATAAAAGGAAGACGATGGTATTTAGGGTTAATACATATGTGATAAATAGGATATGATGTGGTTTACGTAGATACAACAATAGGTATACCCAGTGTAAAAGATGGACTCTTTAGGTTGACTGAGATAAAAATAAGTATGTGATTCAGGTATTTACCCAAATTTCTTTATCAGTGGTATCATGGTGGACACGATGACATTAATAGGTAAACTTGGGGAAGTTCTTGTTAGAGAATCCCCTCCCCAAGTATGTGAAGCTAAAAGTGAAAGGTATTATTATGAATTAAGTTTGAATAATCGTCATATTTAGGGTGTTGGTAAACATAAGTAGGAAGTGTAAAAGATGTAGTTGCTTACCTGCGTTGGGGAGAGTGACATCATGTTCGACATAATCAACTTCATAGGTAAATGTAGGGATGTTAAATGTGGAGACTCCCGAAATGTATACAATGGGAAGGGAAATAAGCAACATATCATAGAGGTGTTTAACATTGATAGTAAATGCAAGGGAGTTACATGTTTACCTAATGTATAATTAGATTCTACCCTGGTAAACCATATTACCTTAATAGGTAAACACAGTTGAACAAACCCCTTTCCCAATTATGTACCTGTTGTAAGTGTAATGTACTTATGTTGCTACTTATTAAAGTGTGAATGAGATGCAAATATGGAAGTTGCTTATGTGAGGCATTACATCCTGCAGATTGAATTGTCAACCTATGTTGCAGTGAGTGTATATCATGGTAGTGATGTTAGATTGAATAGGTAAATCAATGAAAATGACCTAGTGTAGGTTAGGCACATAGATGTTGTTTATTACAGTGCGATAAAGGTGCACATATAAAAGCTGCTTAGAATGTAGGCATTAACATGAACTCGATGCAGTGGGTGACCTCATATTATAGTGATTGTATGGCATAGTACACGTGATGTACTCCTTTGGTTAATGGCGGGGGCGTAATTTATGTGAAGCCCCTGCCCAAGTAAGTATAGTTACAACTATAATGTACAGTGTACAGGTATTGATTACTGTTCCCTGTGACTAAGGGCCAGAGTTAAATGATGCATTGTGTAGGTTCTGAACCTTTGATGCAATAACTGTATACCGTGGTAAACATGATGAAATATGTAGGCAAACAGCAGGAAGCATTTTCTATTCAAATCTTATCCCTTGTTGTGCGAATCATGGGGGAAGAGAATGTCACTATTTACTGATATATTGTGGCATGTGATGTGTTTTTTTTGCTTTATGTATTGTAAGTGTCTGGAATGGAGTTGCACAGTAAATGGAAATGAAACTGAAGCCCATCGTAGAAGCAACAGACATAGGGGAGGAGAATTCACATAACGACAGTGAGAAAGGTGAATCTACCTATGAGAATGAGGAAGGTGGCAGTGGCACGAGCACCCCATCATTGTCGTTGCAGGAGGAGGTAGGTACAAGGATCAATGGGAAATTGGGGGCGAGGAAGAGACGCGATTGAAGAATAGACACTATAGAGGTAGGCAACACATGAAGGTGTGGAATGATACAGGTAAGGCATATGCGGGAGCGCAGAAGAGGGCAGCAAAGGTGCGGGTAGGCAAGGGGCACACAATGGTGGATAATGCTAAGGAGAAGCTCCTGGGAGTCCAGAACACAAGTTCCTTGCTTGAGGGAGCTGAAAAGGTGATAGAGGCGAGTGTTGATGCTGTCATCAGGCATCGCTGCACATTAGAAGCAGTGTGTGCCCTAAACGATGAGTTGGATGATGACCGAAAGCGAGCTATTAAAGAAACTATGTGGAGTCCGGTACTTGAGTATAGGTCATTTGTAACGGACAGACACCTTGTCCGGGCCCTCATTAAATGTTGGAACACAGACACGAAGTCCTTCAAGCTCAAATGGAGGGAGATGCCTTTCTCATTTTATGATGTGGTGTTGATTACAGGCCTTCCTGCGCATGGGAAGCCTATTTTGTTTGAGTGTAGTGAGGCCATTAGCGAGGTTAAGGAACTATTAAAGGGAGCAATGACTGATCATGTTTCCTGTGAGCGGGGGAGGCGAAGGAGTAATACATCTCCGTATTATTATAACTGTGCAAGTTGAATAATACAAGTGAGACAGTGGCTATATTCACCAAACTATATGCGTTGTTGGTTGTTAGTGGGTTGTTGTTCCTTAGATGTGCCATTGGTGTGGGATAGGATTTGATATCCATGGTAGAGGACATGAAGGGTATGGCTAAGTATAATTGGGCGGAGGCTACATGGATGTTCCTAGTAGAAGTGATAGAGGAAACGGAGGAGAAGATGTGCAGCACTAGAAATGTGTAAATAAACGGCTTTGCAATGATATTACAGGTGAGAGATGAAGGTACCAAGTTGTGTTCATATTGGTGAACATCATGTTTTGAGTAAGGTAAAATTATGACATTTTATTGTGTAAATTATAGGAATGATCTTATGAACACACCAACATGATGCAAGGGTGATGGTTGCTGCCATTCAGGAGAGCTAGATCATAACACTTGTAACTGAGACCTGTGTACTACTAGAAGAGGTTACATAGTTGGTTAATATTTTGATTTTGGTGTGGAACAGACAAATCCAGTCTTTGAGGTGAGAGAAGAGGAGATAATGCAAGCTGTTATGAGGGCTTTCATTGATACAAATGAGTATCAAGGTTATAAGGAGGATGCAGAGGTATGACCCACATTGATTTATATGTACAATATGTATGTGTTGGAGTTGAAATGTACTAATGGATCCATGTTTGGTGTTAGTCCAGTATTTGGTATTGTTAAAAGTGACGATGCAATTAAATTTTAGTATGAGGGGCAGATTTACATTATGATAGTAGGGGTATGAAATGCATGTATTATATAGAAATCCATAGTGTGTTCCATGTTACAGGGAGTTATAAGCTTGGAGGTGAGACTCAAAAGAGTGAGAGACACACTCTGAAAGGAATAAGAAGCCCATGCAGCGACAAAGGAGTTAGCTGAGCTGAAGGTGTTAATTTAGATGAAGGACGGGAGACCGGATATAGGAGGAGAAGCACTGAAAGGACGAGATCAAAGCGTGGTAGAACCTGGGGAAGGAAGCAGTACACCATTGCATCATTGTGAAAAGGACAATGTTGTCATTTTGTTATCTCTTTATGTGCGGTCTACTGAGGTCAGCACGAGCATTGCTGGCGATCTGTCGTCGAAAAATATCAATCTACACTCTAATGCAGTGGATAATGACATGGATGTTGGTCAAGCGACTAGTAAAGATAGTGAGGTGGGCAAATCTACCCGGCAGGTAGTTGTGTTGGCCTCACCTACTGTACACATAGAGGAAGGACATAATGGAGGGGAGATGGGAATGGAAGAGGCATATATGGGATCTTGACGTAGTGACTTAACAATTACCGGAAGAATTAGGAGAATTCCTCATTAGTGGAGCCCATATGTATTGCAGTCCTCTCCTTACCTTAACTGGGAAAGGGTAGTGGGGAAGGGGAAACGTAAATGTGCAAAGTTCTACACATCTCGTAAGTGATTGGAAAAAAGGTTGTAGCGGACCTCAAGGGACAAGCAATTGTCCTTGAAGAAGTTGGTAGAGAGGAGGACGTTCGCAATTGTGGTAAGGTTGTAGAGGAGGGGCAAAGTGAGGCACAATCTGCATGCATCCATGTAGGTATTTAAAAAAAAAAAAAAACGTGTGTCCACTAACTGTTGGGAGGTACGGCGAGATTCACTGATTGTCTTTTATAAACTGACTACAACTATAACATGTTAAATGGTTGTAAGGACAACAAAAAGAGGAAAAGGAAGGCATATCAGAGGAGCTATTCACAGAGTGGTACCTAGAAATGAGGAAGATGATGACTCTAATGGTGGGGCTGCGAAGCTCCTACAACGAGCGACTTTGTCTGTTGCGGTATGAAAGTAGTTGACAAATGTTTGCGGATAAACTGTATAAGATATTGCATTTGTACCTTACAAAAATGATTACGTAACAGCCGTATTGCGTAGGTGGGACATAATGGTGTTGAAGTTGGTCCAACCGATTCACCAGTGCAGCATGGTCATTGTACAATGAAGAAGGGCCTGCACTAACCCGTAGCGATGTGTATACGACCTCGTTAGCTACCAACATACATCAGGTCAGTGGTAGATCAATATAGAAGTTACATGTGTAAAACATTCATTGAGTTAGTACACAACAGAGCATTGTACTTATTATCGCCATTTCATAGGGAGGACATGATTGTCAGGGTGTTCCTCCTGAAGTTATCCATGAAGTTTGTACAGCATGGGCCAATGACCACATACATGTAGTCATTACCAAGCATGCCAAGGAAGTTGACACCGATTCTGAAAAGGTCAGTTCATTTGCCTGAAATGCATACACACATTTGATGTCATGTTGAACTGTTGATGCAGGCGGGGTGGGAAGGTTACCACACTTCTATTATCCACTACGAGAGCGGTTGCATATTGTGATACTGGTGTTAATTGTTGTGATTTGTATTTGTGAGTCGCACGTTTGAAGCGATTACAGCAATTGTGGTTCTTAACAAAGGTTGTAAGGGTATGAGTATGCAGACTGACGACACCGAATCTGGTCCTTCAGATCCAATTTTCCCAACAATGCAAGCCGAGCTTGCTAAGGTGAGTATGACATGGTTCACATGATAGCCCTCGTAGGTATGCAGACTGCCCCTGAGTAAGGAACCCCCCATATGGAAGAACTGACAGTTAGGGAGTCGCTTGTCAACTTGTGTGCTAAGCATAGTACACCATGGTAAATATGATGGTCTTGGTAGGTAAAGATAGTACCAGCACTTGAGGCCCTCCTCCTTGGTTCACCATAGCTATTGAATGTACCCAATTTGTTCATCTTTATTATGTGAATGACCTGCACACTACACAGTGGCTGATGTCAGACATATAATGTTAGGGACTCACTAGTGTACCGATGTCCTACTCAAAGTACACCATAGTTTACAAGTGTCTGTCTTGTGTTGTCATCAGTTTCCAATTGTCAAATAATGCCTTCGCGTTATATCCTTTTTTTGTAGAGTGGAGATGGGGCATGTTCGACTACTGAAGAGGTTCATCACCGCTGACTCCCAACTAGAGAGGAAGGTGACGAAATTGCAGGTTCGACCCCTAAGTGTAGAAGCTCTGATGAATGTGCCCTATGTGAAAAGGTGATCCTTTTATCATTTTAGTTGGATGTAGAGTGTAGGTTGTCTATACGAACATGCGATAAATGTGACATGCATCGATACTATTTATTGGCAGCATTCTTTGTTGCGTAGGTTGAGCTGGATACAAGTCCCCCAGCTGTCAATGTTCATGTAATATTCCCGTAGATAGGACAGGAGATTTGGATGTAAGGGAAGATAAGCCTGTGCTAGGGAGTCCCTTACTCGAACAGGTAAGACATAAAACTGTAAAACATCTCCCTCACGGGCTGCCACTGGAAAACTTTATTTCAAATAGTTGAGTTATCAGTCTTACTCTCCACATCAATATATGTTACGTAGACCGCAGAGGTTGGTTGTTATAGTGCCCAAACAACTCACGATGATAATCCTCCACCGACGCTCATTCACTCCAAGGGGTTGTTGGATGGAACAGAGACTGCTGCTGATGAGGTACGACCAATGCATTGTGTCATACACCAACTTTGGTATATGTGTCTGCATCTCTCTCATTGCTGACACAATTAATCGTGGTACACATAACACGACTGCAGTGTGGCTACCAAGCACTGAATTGTACTATTTAACCATCCACTAATTCAGCTGCTATTTTAACACCATCCCATGGGGATGTTGTTCTCATTTGATGTGTTTCAGTACAAATTTGTGTAGGCTTGCAAGGATGATAGGAACCTGAAGCCCATTGTAGTAGTGGTTTGCACTCCCATTGCACAAAGTGAGTGGCCACCTTCCCGTGCAGTAGTGCTTAGTACATCCCCCATAAAAACCATATCGCGGGAGCAGATAATGTACCTACCTTGGTTTATGTGCGTGTATCTGACACTCTGATGACACAGTTCACCTAGATTGACATATGGCTGCACTATGGTGGACAACTCTTCAAAGATGATTATTTTTTTATTTTATAAACCTATGTATAAATTCGGATGCCACTTTGGCAACAGACAATGGTTACGTTTCTTCTCATCCGGTGTGTTTGTTTGCATATTAGTATAGCCCTCTAAGGTATATCGAAGCCTATTCTCAAAGTGCTTTGCACTTTAGAATGACGACCTCAACTTAGCCTTCCTCTTGCAGCAGTGTTGAGTGGATTTCCCCCACGACTAGGTTCGTGTAGTAGTTAATATACCACCTTTGGTGTCTATGTGCACTTCTGCCAATGTATGAACCCAGTTAACGTGGGTATATTGTGGGTAGTACTGTGGTTTACATGTGAGGTTGGCAAATTTCAATTGTTTGTGTTTTTACCAGAACCATTAAAAAATACACAGGATACATTCAGAGTTTGCCCTTGTAATGTTTGTTCTCATTGGTCATGTTTTTGTGGAAATTCATTTAGGATTCCAAGTTGTTGTGACCCCAGAGCCTGCAGTTGTATTGGTTAGCACTCCACAACAGCACACTGCTAACCCCTTCTCTGGCACCTGTGGTTAGTGCATCCCCGCCAAAAAGTGACTTGAAGGAGCAGGTTAGACAAACACCTATGATGACTGTTACGTGTAAGGGAAAAATCACTTCAGAGATTGATATTTTTAACTACTTACACTGTTTCCCGTGTGCGGTTTACAGGCAGCGCAGAACTATTTGTTGGCAAAGTTGTCCAAGGACGACGACAAGCTGCTCTGCAATCTACGTAAACAGTACAAGTCCTTCAAGACAAGATCGAACTGGTGAGTATCAGTGTTAATACTGTGTCTGATGAAATATTTCACCAATTAGCGTCGAGTACGGGAACATATCCCATTTATCATGCCTTCACTAACCTCCTTTCATGTGAACTGATGCTTGCAAGGTGGTGTACCTAAACGAGGGTGGCACACAGCACATTTTCGCGATTGATGTCAAGGGGTTGGCGAACGTCGTGCCCACGAATGGTCCTGGAGACAAAGCGATTGATTACTGCATCAATAGATTTGCAATCGACCATTACAGTTCCCTCCTCGAGGAATGGTAGTGTATGTTTCCTAGATGGCATCAGACAACAATATCTATAAGGAGTCCTGAGCTGGCACATTATGTTATCATGACGTTTCGCTTGTAGTATGTGTGTACATGATTTTCATTGGTTATGTGGTATGCTGTTAACATTCGCGCCTCTCTGGAAGACTCGTGCCAAATTGGCTGTAATTGGGTACATTCTGCCGGCTACATTACCGAAGCATTTGCTTGGCCGTGTGTCGCAGGTTTGATCATCACTTGGTCATTTTGAAGTTGGACTCATACGTGGATTGCGTCTTTTGATAAGGTGCTTATAGCAGTCGCTGTGCCAGGTATTGCTACCATTGTTTGACAACCACGCCAAGCATTGGCTACTATTGTAGGTCAATTTGCGATAGAGGTGCCTTTGTGTGCATGATTCAAAGCGAAGGACAAGCAAGAGCATAGGAAGCTGGTGGACTGTGTAGTTAAGATTATTCCATGCAACCTTTGATGATTTCGGCTACATCATATCCATTCCATAACTTTGCTTGTCTAATTTGTAAAATGTTTCTGCTAGCCTATCACTCATGAGGACTGAATTGTATACTGACATCCTCACTTAGGAGGTAACTGAAGTGGATTGTCCTTAGCAAAACAAGTATGCCATATTTGCCTTTTTGGTTAAATGTCCTTCAGTTGTACTACTTCAATAGAAACAGTGAGGTGATTACATTGATGATGTTCTTACAGTGGTCATGACTATGGTGTGTTCGTCATGATATTCATGGATGCCCTCATCTTTAATGGTCAGACGATGTGCTTCATGCAGAAGGACATCCGGCAGTTGTGAGATAAATGCTTGGCAGACATTCTCTTGGGAATAATATGCAATTTCTCGATGGCCCTCATATGATTCTAACCCTTACGTACCGTAGTTTTTTTTTGTACAATGTCATTGAACCGTATCTATAGATACGTGTATTTATTTATTCTATGGAGTTCCCAATATGATGTAGTTGTTCTTTAGTGGTGATCTTTTGGTGTATTTAGGTAGGTTTGAAACTCAGTTCAGTTTACCTACAATTAGTGTGAAATGTACACATGTAAACATGTTACTATTTGTGGTAGTTGATGCTGTTTGTGACACTTGCTTATTGGGAGTTGGACTCTTCTATACCAATGTACATGACCTATCATACTGAGGTAGTCATTAGCGCAAGCGTACCCATTTTGTATCATTTGTCTACCAATGTATGCAAAGTCATGTATGATGATAAACCATACAGAATGAAGAATAGAGTACTTGCACATTCATTATATAACTATATGGATAAATACACATGTGTTCCGCTGTGGGTACAAAAGTCAGTCTTATGAGAGCAGCTGCTTCTGTGTACTAAGCCGTACTAACATGTAGAAGTGTTTTCCTCCTATCCCATACATGAATAGACCACCACCCACTATTGCTGTAGATTTCTATTATGTACTTATCACGGGTTCACATGTTGGACATAGACGACGACGTTTTTTTCATTATCAAACAGGAATATAACATCATATATGTCCACACAGTTCGTTTCCCAGGACAGTATCCAAAATAGTGCATCATTAAAAGGCCTACATGCAGCTTCGTAAACAGTTACACAGTGTTGTACAATGAGGGAGGGCCTCCCCGCAAAAAAAATTGGGCGTTCCTACATATTCACGTCTAAAACGTGCGGCAATAAGGCAAATGACATAATTAACATAACTACACTAGTAATCATCCAAGCTTTCATACGCCATTTAGCACATGAGAGATCAGAAGTCAACTCTGTATTGCATTCTTAGGAAGCTATAACTGCTTGTCCTTTCTCTATCAACACTGCCTTAAGATTATCAACAGATGCTTGTAATTTAGAGATTAAAATTGCTTTTTCTTTCCTTGTGTGCCAACGCTTGAACCACACATCATATGCACAGCACAACTATAAGTGTAGGTTAGTGTTGGATTGGCTATGCGATCATAATATAGTTACATGTGTAAAGTATATTACTTTACATGGTATACCTCACGACAAACCGACTAGCGCATATGGATCCATGACAAATTCGGCTGGTTCACCACATTCACAGAGTATAGCAGCAACATTCCCCAAGTGGTGCTTGGTGGAGGTCCCACATAGTACGATTTAATTAGAGATAAGGCATCAGATGATAGAGGATTGTTGATCTCTATCTTCCCATAATCAAAGCTTATAATTAAATTAAGTCAGTGCTGTAATGGGATGATAATTAGAGGAGTTATGGTGGTGTAATTAATTGCAAAGGGTGGGTGGAAACATTTATAATGAGGCTGGGTAAACGAGGTATGGTTATGTGGGAAGCCAGGAAATGGCGGCAAGTTTACCCTCGAAAACCTCTAATCATTACTTGTGCTTTGTGGTGGGTATTAAGCCACATCTCTTATTCATGATGCTCATATCATCTAGACTCACTTCAAGTACATTGCAATAGTGAGAAACGTGGCGTACCAATGTTGGGTGGACTAGCTAGAGTAAATGCCACGTCAACATATAGTGGACAATTGAGTGCAATTACCCACATCTAGTGTTAAGTGTTTGTGTTGTTTATAAAATCCATGAGGAGCATTTTATCAATTACAAACTTTGGGTATGTGCTTGTTGTGTATTACATAGATGTGATTAATGGTATGTACAATAATCTTACAGGACTACGAAGTAACCTGATATCATGTTAGCACACAATATTAAGTTATGTCCAAACTATTTGTGTCTTCAAAATTGGAACAATTACACTAACAACTTTATTGGGGTTACCATTCAAACATAACATATTACAAAGTAACATATGCTACATATTATCATGTTCGACAGATGAGATGGCTGACATCAACCAACAAAAAAGAAGCACATAAGGTTACATACTAAAGTCATAAATAGCAAAATCAGACACAACCTTCTTGTGCATGAGCTAGAAGTTGATTAGCTCCACACTGTATTCTCTTAACATCAAATTATATCACTCAATAGTTGTGATACAACCCATCTTTTGGTGAGTTTCGGCCAACTTCTGCTCTATTGTCTCCCCCATGCCATTCTTCCACTTCAGAATGTCCTACTTGTGCTTGTCCATCTTCTTTCCAAACTTCTCTAGGTAGCCATTCATAAGCTAAGACGCGGACATAGGATGTAGTTATCCCACCCAATTGTTTCGGCTTTCTATGACGTTGTTGTTCATTCTACCCATCTCTCCTTCCTAAATGTGAAAGCAACCCACTGTTCTGGCTCGTTCTTCTTTACTCAAGTGACAAGCTTCGCCTTTTAGCACCTCAATCCAATGCAGCATTGTGCTTAACTACTGGGGAGCATAGGTAAATCTATACAACACTTCTTCACTATCTATTTCAGCGCTTCTTTCGGGATACCATGTTTACCTGCCTCTTTCAAAAAAATTCTCCATCAAGTGATATAGGCATTGGTTGTGTTACTCCTTTCCCAATACTTGTGCGATAGTAGCAATCATGGCAGAGTTCCTATCCAACATGATCACCAGCTTCAAACACCCTAAGCACTCAGCAATCGTTTCCAAGAACCAGAACCACTCCGCAATTGTCTTACCACACATTATGCCATATGTGAAATTGAATAGGTGGTTGTCTGCATCCAGAGTGTAGGCAGCAACTAGGGTCCCTTTGAAAGGTCCGTTCAGATGGGTGCCATCCACAACCAGTATCATCCTACACCCAAGTTTGAAGCCGTTCACATTAGCAGCATATGTAACAAACATCCTCTTAAACCTAGAACCCTTAACCTCATAGAACACCACAGACCTCATGTTCGCTCTTACGATGGCAGCACACATCTACAGGAGCAATTTGTGATAATCAACTAGCTTCCCAAGCACCATCATGTGCATGAACTCCCTTGTCCTCTATGATTGCATGTATGCGTTCTCCCATCGCATGATGCACCTGCCTTCAATGCTTGCATCTTCGGCCTGTTACTCACAAGCCGCACCCACATAAAAATACCCGTGCTCTTCATTCCCTTTAAAAAAACATCATCACATCACCATCCTCCTCGACTGCCATACCATTCTCCAGTCGTACTTCAAATTGTACTATAGTTTTTGCTCAAAGAAATTATTCCCAATGATCTCTTTCACCATTCTTGGCACCTCATCCATCGCCGTCCCCTTCTTCAGCATAATAAATTTTCTTGAACCCCCTACATATGTTACTTTTTCATCTCCACCTTCGGTCACCTAGCCCTCCGTAATACATAAACAACTACCTTTCTACCGCCACCATTGTCTACCATAACAGCTTTGTCTACATCCATTTGTACCAAACGTCATAACAACTACTACCGTACCAGTCAATTAGTTGACTATCTTCCTAATTACCCTGCACGTCATATAATAATAGTTTTTGCAATTGTAACCAATAATGCATCAATTACTATACAGAAGTGTATAATATTGTCCCCAACACAATTACTTTTGGTCTACTTGTTAAGCACACTATGTCTACCATGGTGAACACTAGATTTCTCAAGCCACTGCTCTGTTCTTAGTCAATGTTAGGTTTTGAAGCACAATTGCTCACTACCACACACTTTTAGGACTGGATTCAGTTGTGCAGAGAGATTGAGAGAGAGAGTGCGCATCTATGTACTTCGCACAAACCCTCAATTTGGACTATGACGTAGGATGGCTCTTGATTTTGCTTCCAAATTTTGACAGAGAGAAAAAATGACAACCATCAGGTTGAGAGAGAGGGAATAATTGCTTATTAAATGTATTTTAGTTATTAAGCTTGCTTTTGTTTTTTCACCCACTTGCCTTTCCTTCTAAAAGCATAACCTAATTGTTGCAAAAAAAGAAAAAAATAACTAGCCAATTAGAGACTTATTACGGTATGAGCCTCCTACAAATTTCCATGCAATATACAAGGTGGTCTCTCTCTCTTTGTGCCAAAGCAATTCTAATCAGTAGAGCAGTTTATATAACAACTAGTTAAGTAGTCTTGAACCCTACCCTTCGTAGCCTCTTAGTTGCTACTACAATCTGCAATTTAGACTATCTCCAGCAAGAGACACCAGTCAGCATCTTGCTGACAATCTCTTGCCCCTCTCCCGCGGCCAGACATGTTGTCTATCAATGACCTTCTTTTCATAGGAGATGCTTCAGCAGCGGTCTTGGCAAGTGGTCAATATAGTGGTCTCAATGGGCCGTGGTTACATGTGGCCCAGTTCAGTTGGGCACCGTCGGTGAGTTCCAATCCCCATTGGTCGTCGTGTTGGCACCTATTTCTAGCTTCCCATTTCCCCCTTGTAATAGACTGCTGGTGAGTTGGTTAATATGAGGCCTATTTCTAGCTTCCCTTGTCTGTTTGTACCCCAATTTTGTACTACCGTTGGCCTTCTCCCGACCATCCACAGTCTCTATATCTATCCCCTATTTTTGACCTACTACTATCATTTGTCTCCAGTGGTAGTCCTTCTACTTCCCGGACAGCCCACTACTCTACTACCACGAACTGTGTTGCTAATAGCAAGTCTGATAACCTTTTTGCTGGCTCCCCATTAAAGGTGTTAAGAATTATTTTTGACCCTCTGTTTTGCTAAGAAGCTGATCAGCTGGGGGCGTCTTCATTTTTCATATCTTTTGCTATGTTTGTTTTCCTTTTTTTCATGTTTTGTTGATCCTCGCATATAGATTACTAATTTGCTAGTTTACTTTTTGAATTTTAACTCATAATTTGATCTTAGTTTGTTAGCCATTTCACACTATTCTTTACACTGCGTTTGTTTTTCTTTGTTTCTCTTGCTTTTACCTTCTTCTTTACTTAATCACTGAGCTACTTTTTTTAATCTATTTCAATTGATCACTTATCCTTTTTGTTTGTTAGTAATTGTCCATTTAGTTCTTTTCCTTTTAATTTCTGATCGACACCAATGAGTGTATATTGGTTGATTATTGATATTTTTAGAGATTTTATTACTATTTTATTTCACTTATCCTTTATTCTAACTTTTACCTAGTAGTTGCCCCTTTTTATTTTATTTTATGATTATTGTTATTTATTATTTGTACCCATATCTCTTTCATTTGCTTTGTTGAGGTCATTGTTACTACACTTACCTAATTGGTGTTCTTTTACCAATTATTGACATCTTTTGCAATATAGTTGTTGTCACTTGTTTTCTTTTCATTATTTTTTGTTTTAATTTATTGACCTTTAGCCACTTAGTTGGGTTTTTATTTTTTTGGCTAACTAGTTAATTAGTTTCTTAAATATTTGCAATTATTGTCTATATTGGTGTTGTATTTGTTTTTTGGCTTGCTTTTGCACTGTGCACTTGTGTTCAATCAGAAATTATGATATTTTATACCCTTCTATTATCTAATATTTACTTGAAATAAATTATTAATTTAGGATATTAATATTGTTTTAATTGTTTTGTCGGAATTTGAGAGATTTGAAGAATAAATAAATTGTTTGGAAAAAAAGAAGAAGTTGAATAAAAAAGGGATTGGGTCACAACACGCATTGGTTTAAGAACTCAAGAACAGGTCCAGAACCAGGCCCAAGCAGTGGCCCAAACCTGAGCCCAACCGCCCTTTCTTCCCCTTTCCATCTCTTGGCCTAGCTTTCTCTTCCCCCTCTTTTTCCTTCTTCTCTCTCCTTTGTTGGGTTGGCCCAGTTCAGACGTCTAGCTGCAGCCTGTTCTTTCACTTAACAGGCACACGCAAGTTACGTGACTAGGTCTCCCGGTCCCTTCTTCTTCTTCTTCCTTTGTTCCTTCTTTTTCCTCATTTGTTTAGTGCCCAGAGGAAACCGAAGAACAGGGCACCTTTCTTCTTCCCCTCCGTCGTCACTTCGTCTCCTCCATCATCAATGGCCTTGGTGATTTTCATCTTCCTCCATTATTCATCATAATGATGTCACTTGCCGTTACCCATCCCTTTCCTCTTCTTCTTCATGCCCAGTGAAATAGAGAGATCTTTCTTCCCCTCATTCGTTACTTCATCATTCCTCACATTAATTCCTCCATCCGTTACATTGCATCAATCATCAGTGCGGGGGTTATAAGTTAAAGTTTAACTCCAGGTTAATGAGATTAATCAAGGCAAGGAGGCTATGTTTTAATAGGGGTCGAAGCAAATCAGGGGTGGCTCAGTTTTTAGCTTTTCTTCCCTCTTCAATTTCATAGCTCAGGTTTTTCAGATTCAGTTTTTAGAATTTTAAAGGTCGTTTAATTGCACTGAGATTAATTTCAGTTGAGTGAAAATATGGGTTTGGAGTTGAAATTGTTAGTCTTCGGTTTAATTCTAAGTTAGATTTCTGAGTTAATTCCTTCAAAAGTTTGCTTCAATTCGATCTTGAATTTCAAGCATATTCATGGCAATACCGGGGGTGTGAAACATCAGAGTTGAGTTGCAGTTTTTTTCTCTTGCTCTAAATCTATTTTGGAAGTGTTCATTTGGATGTGGTTTTGTTTGATTTTTGGACTTATACTCTCTTGAAGTAAAGGTTTTCCTTTTACCTATTGTGTGTGGATTGTTGGGTTTCTTTTGATTTACTGGACTTTTGTGAGCATGAGTAAAAAGAAATTGAATCTGTTCAATTTGTTGTTACCTTTCGAGAGGCAAGTTCAACATTAAGATGGTTAAAATAGTGTAGCTATTAGTTTTGAGTTCGTCCAATATGACGATTAATCTTTAAATGCATTTTATCAAAGCTAATGTTTTGCTCAGTAAATTTTGTCTTAAGGTATATGCTAATTTAGCGCTATTAGTAATCTAATTTTACACGTCATCCATGAGGACGATATCCGTAAACATTATAACGATAAACCGTATACTGTTGGGGATGGCGTTGTAAAATCTGGTTATGTCAAGTCATACTTTAGTTATTTGAGCCATTCGAGTCGTTTCCGTTTTAATTTTAGCACTATGATTTTTAATTTTAGTTGAGTCGTTGTTTCATTTTAGTAATTTAGTTTAGCTTTGATTTTTGAATTTAGTTAGTATTTTGATTTTTGTTTTTGTTGAGATTAGTTTCATATTTATTTTTAGAGGTTATTTGTTGCTAAAAAAATAGTACTAATCAGTTTAGTTTTTGTGCAGTAAAAAGCGATAAGGTAGAACTGATCAGGAAAAAAATCAGACCAGTGCAGATTTCTCACCAATTTAACATTCTGTTTGAATTTTCTGGAGTACTTCTGGTGTGATTCTTACTATGCTGATATTTTTCCTAGATTCAACATAATGTTTAGAGTTTGTGTGAATTTTTTTAGAATTGTTAGGACTGTCTGAATTTTTCTGTGAATTTTGGACTTAATAATCTATTTGGATTTTTCTGCACAGTTTGGGGATAGAAAAAATTCAAAAAAAATATATTTATGTCCCTGGTGATTGTGTGGATTTTTCTGTATATTTAGTTCTGATTTTAGGAGTTTTATTTTCTGTATTAATTTTATTTTTAGAATTAGCTTGTTTAGGTATAGGTTTATTTTTTATTTTCTTTTAGTTTCTTTGTGTTTGTGTTTCTGTTTTAGATTTGCTCATTTTCTATTTGAATGTTGTTTTTAGTTTTGATTCACTTTCTTGTTTTGTTTTATGGCTTAAAAGAAAAGAAAAAAAGAAAAAAATCCAAAAAAATTAGAAAAAGAAAAGACCAAAAAGAGAACCTTTGGTGAGGGTGTGGGATCTATATGACTGGTTGAGTTAGAAATCCTAAAAATCATCGATTTGTTAGGAGTGAACCCGACTTTGACTTAGAGTCCGAACCGGAACCCAAGCTTGAACTAGAAGAAATAGCATAAGAAAGATCCTTGGGCGAGATTTTCTATCCTCCTAGGACTACTTTGCCATTATGCTTCACTATACCTAACCTTGGACCCAATGTGACCTTTGAATTAAGACCTCACTATACTCAGATGCTCCCTAAATTTACAAGTTTAGAGGATGCTTATTTATTTTTGAGGGAATTCGAAGAAGTTTGTTCTATGATGCATTTCCTTAATGTTCCTATTGATGTTGTGTGAATGAAATTGATTCCTTTTGCTTTGAAAGATTCTGCTAAACATTGGATGTATGGCTTGGCTATTAATTCTATAACTTCTTGGAATGATTTTTTGAGGTTGTTCTTAAGAAAATATTTTTCTAATGCCCTGACTGTTAAGCTAAGGAAAGAAATCAATTAATTTGTGCAACTGGATAGAGAATCATTTTGGAGATATTTTGATAGGTTCAAGAATTTATTGGCCCAGTGTCCCCACCATGGTCTAGACCAAGCACGTTTGTACCAGATTGTATATGAAGGACTTGACCAACAGACTAGGACCATGTTAGAGTCTATGTGTTAGGGTGGCTTTTTTTTTTTTTAAGAGCATCACAGCTGCTTGGGAGTTTTTAGAGGACTTAGCTGAGAAAACAACACAGTGAGAAACCGCTCGTGATGATAGCTGGAGTTGTAGGTTTCCAAGGGGCAGCTTGCATTCTGTCTCTGACGTAAGTCAGTTAGAGTCTAAGATTGTTGTTCTAAAAAACATGTTGAAGGGATTATCTTCTCAAATGACTCAATTATCCTAGACTGCGATAGTGTCTTGTTCTCATTACCAGGCCTTAGATCATTCTTTGAGTGTTTATTATTATTTTGCTCACTAGTTAGTAATTGGGTAAGAGCAAGTGAGTATGACCTTTTAGAGACCTAAGAACGACCCACTTTTCCCTTATTGCAACCCAGGGTGAAGAAATCACCCTAACTTTTCTCAGAGTAATGGACCAAATACTGCAGTTCCTAACTCTCACCCATCTATTCCTTTCAGAGTTCTGTTTTTTCAGGTGTGCCTAATGTACCTAGACCTCTACCTCCAGTAGCTTAAGTTCAACCTCCTCCTAGTTACACTGATATTGATAAAATGGAGAGGAGAATTAATAATAATGTGGAGAGAATGATTAATGTTAATATGAAAAGAATGATGAGAATAATGATTGAACAGTTTTTACAGTTAGCATTATCTTCTAGGGAGCTAGATACTTTTTCGAGTCAACCTGAGGTGAACCCTAATTGTCATGCCTCTTCTTCTTCTGGTAACCCTAGTGAGCTCATAAGGAAAGTGAATGCAGTTATATCTTTCCGTTCTGATGGAGAGATTGATAACCAAGTGAGAGATCCTAATGCTCCCTGCAGGTGTCCTCACTAATTCTTCCAAAATTCTTCTTCTTCTTCTTCTTCTTTTTCTTATTCTTCTTCTTCTTCTTCTTCTTCTTCTTCTTCCCCTTTAAAAATTATTTCATCCAGTGAACTAGGGGATGCTACTGTTGGTGTCTCCAATGATTCTAATACTCACCTTCCTCCTGAGTCACCGTCTAAGAAAGAGGAACTTAAAGAGAAAGACTCCTCTAACTCAGTTAACCCTTCACCTTCTAAGAGTTCTTCTTCTTCTTCTTCTTCTTCTTCTTCTTCTTCTGAGAAAGTCTATATGCCTTTGTCTTCTTTTCCCCATAGGCTTAAGAAGAAAGACGAAGCTTATGTTAAGAATATAAGAGAGACCTTCTCTCAAGTCAAAATCAACATTCCTTTACTCAATGCTATTCAGTAGATGCCTCCATATGCTAGGTTCTTAAAGGATCAGTGCACGACCAAGAGAGCTACTAATGTCCCTGGAAAAGCTTTCTTAGCCTCTATTGCTAGTAATATTCTTTCTTATTAGATCCCAGTGAAGTATAAAGACCCCACTTGCCCTACTATATCTATAGTTATAGGAAACCAGCTTATTCACCGAGCTTTGCTTGATTTAGGTGCCAGTGCCAATTTGATACCCTTCATTAAGCTTGAGAGGTTAGGGTTAGGTGAGTTAAAATCTACCAAGATGGTTATTTAATTAGTTGATAGATCGACTAGGTTGCCTAGAGGTTGAGGATGTGCTGATCAAAGTGGGTGAATTCATTTACCTTGTGGACTTCATTGTGATTGAGACTAAGACGATGTCCAATTTAGCTAGTTAAGTCCCTGTGATTTTAAGGCATCCTTTCTTCACCACTGCCAATGCCCTCATTAATTGTAGGAATGGTATGATGAGACTGTCTTTTAGCAATATGACTTTAGAATTGAACATTTTTAATGTACTAAGACAGCCTTCTAGATTTGATGATATGGAGTTCTCTACTCTTAACTGGATAGAGGATTCTATACTTGATGATGCTTTTGATGATGCGTTTACTACTGAGTATGAGTCATTTATTGTGGATGATGAGCCTAAACATGATGTGTTTGAGTTTGATGACTTGTGCTTTACTGTTGATTGTTTGCTCACTGCTGCTTCTGAATCTATTTCCCCTCCTACTCTTGAATTAAAACCTCTTCGTGATTCTCTCAAGTATGCATTCTTAGGACTTGATGAATCTTTACCTGTCGTCATTGCTTTTGATCTAGACCGGGTCCAAGAGGACAAACTGATTCCCTTACTTAGAGAGAATAAGGAAACTTTAGGTTAGACTTTAAGAGATATTAAGGGTATTAGTCCTTCCATTGTGCAAATAAAATTCATTTAGAGGACAATGCTAAGCCCTATCCTAACTGTCAAAGGTGTTTGAACTCCACTTTCCAGGAAGTAGTTAGGAAAGACGTGCTGAAATGGTTAGATTATGGGATTATCTACCCTATTTTTGATAGTGAATGGGTTGGCCCTGTTTAAGTTATTTCCTAAGAAGATCGAGATTACCGTGATTAGGAATGACAAGAATGAGTTAGTCCCCACTCGAGTTCAATCTGGATGGCGTGTGTGTATAGACTATAGGAAATTGAATGCTACCACTAGGAAAGGCCACTTTGCCCTTCCTTTCTTCGACCAAATATTAGAGAGGTTGCTTGGACATTTCTTCTATTACTTTTTAGATGGATACTTCAGCCATACCCAGATCTCTATTGCTCTTGAGGATCAGGAGAACGCTACTTTCACCTGTCCATTTAGGACATATGCCTTTAGACGAATGTCATTTGGACTGTGCAATGCCCTTACTGCCTTTTAGAGGTGCATACTACAAGAATTGTTAATTATACCAACAGATTGCTTATAATAGAAAGTTTGCTCTGTTGGTAAAAGTTAGTAATTCTAACAAATAATTTTATCTGATGGTATAAATTATTCGTCTGATCCCCTGCAAAAAGGATGACAACAATTGTAACAGAATTTAGTTACTTGTTGGTACAATTATTTAAATGCCAACAATTATATTTTCTGATGGTATTACCAGTTTACACTGGCATCTTGTTTAAACTTTATAAATATATTGTTATTGCTTATGATTTAGTGCCAGAAATTACATTGTAATCATTCAGAAAAATTTATTAAAAACAAAAAAAGTTAAACTATGAGTCTGTGAATAAATGAAAAGGTTAAAAAATTCATTCAAAAAAAAATAAACAATTGCTGCTTTGTCTTATTGCTATAGCCCTCACGGCCCCCTCCGCTTCACGAACTCGCCCCCCTCATCTTCATAATACCAGAACTCACCCCCCATCTTCTCGAAAAATTATCCAGGATTAAACTAAAAGCACCAAACATCCATGACTATAGACCACAAGCCCCAAACATATTCAAACCCTGCTTTGTCTTCTTCATGGCTTCTCACACAACTTCTTCGATTCTCAATCTATCATAGCCATTGCAAAGCACACCAATCATGATTGTTGTTGGGTTGTTGGTGTTTGATTCTT
This sequence comes from Carnegiea gigantea, assembly GCA_029747015.1. Lineage (NCBI taxonomy): Eukaryota > Viridiplantae > Streptophyta > Magnoliopsida > Caryophyllales > Cactaceae > Carnegiea > Carnegiea gigantea. The sequence continues at coordinate 921,118 of JAKOGI010000172.1, forward strand.
AATTTTTGAAGGTATGTATGCGCTCCTCTCACTTGTAGCATTGTTTGACTTCCTTAACGTATTTTGATCCATCTTCTCTTTCAATCCACTCTAAGCGTTTAATTCTCAGCCTATTATGTCCTTACAGCCACTTTTCATCACCATCGGCCTAAAAAGCAAGGGTTTGGTGCCAAAAATCGTGACTAAACGCCAGAACAATGCAATTTAGGGTTCGATTTGTGATCCCTTAGAGGTGTTCTATTTTCGTAATTTAATTGAATTTGTTGGGGTTGAATGGGAATTAAGGCAGTGATTGTTTGAGTTGAACGGTATTTCGTGCTCTAACTAGTGGAAATTATTAGAAGTTGAAGAATTCTTGTTCCTTTTTCCTTGAATTTCTTGTGGTTATTTGTCTACTTTTGCAATTTCCCTGAACTTGATGGTAGTAAATCAATATTCAAGAAGTGAAAATGGTTTAAAAGCAATTTGGAAGTGAATTTTAGGGGAACTTCGACCACAAAAGAGAAATTATGGTTGGTCTGGTTGTCCCTTCTGTAATAGGCCTGTGATAAAGCACATCTAATTGTCCTTTGCATCACATATGTTATCTTGAAATTGAGCGACGTGATTTGTATTAGGATGAGTAATTAGATGAATTTATTACAATGTGCAAAGCATTTGATTGTGTAATTTTCTTAAAGTCAACTAGCCACCATAGAAAAGAGCAATTAGTATGGGATTTGACGGGGTTGAACATGAAAAAGAGGCTTTTCACTTATTTGTGTTCATGTGATGCATGTATGTAAGCTCGTATGAAGCACTTGTATGCGTATAAGCTTATTTATAAGAAGATATAAGGGTTTAATGTTGGGTATTTACATGAACTCGTAACTCAGTTTAGCACTTGGAGCCATGAGGGAAGTCAAACAGCTGAGCTAGGGTTGTTGGCCCTTAATGATGTATTTTTATAAGCTAGAGTTGCTAAACTCGTTAAAAAAAAAAAGTATCTTTCACCAACAGGCATCTAGAAACAAAAAATAAGTTCTGTTAGTAAAAGTGAGTTTTTATAACAGATTAAGTTATTTATTGGTACTAAAGTTTTCAATTTTGGAGGGAAGAATGGGTCCTAATATTTCCAACATATAAAAAATGGTATTGTAATCATATTACCAATAGAAAAGTGCCTTACACCAATAGATAGACACCTGTTGGTAAAAGTGAACTTTTTGTAGTGGCCCCTCCTTCATGAGGGGAATATTACGTCACCAAGGCTCCTTTATGGAATCTTTATGCTAAATTAAGATTAAAACTAACTCTAAACTTTTTAGGAATTAGGAAAGAATGGGGTTTTTTTTTTTTGAATAAACCCGTTATGTAAAGACTAGAAAGTTGATCAACCAGTGAACACATCCCTAGGATCATTCGTGGCACCTCCTCTATGAGGTGCTTGCTTAGAGTAATGATCACCTATTAATGAGCCACTATTGAGCAACTTTAAAGAAAGTAAACAAAGTCCCCATGGGTTAAACACTCAGGCCAAACCAAGCCAATGGTACCCAAGAAAGTGTCATAAAATCTTCCACGATGGGGTTGGTGGCGTTGACCCTAAGAAGATCAACGGAGCCAAATTAACATTGTATAACAATTTTGCAAGTCCAAAAGACAAGGCTCCACTGTAGAACGGTTTACCTCTTAAAATACATTAAGTATGGGTAAGTAAGATAGTAACTAATAGGGTGGAGCAATGCCTTGCATTACAAGGCCACAACCAATTAACTAAAGTAGAAAAACAAGCCAACGGTTTGATGCTTAGTTCTGCTGGTAGTTAGAGGCAAGTTTAGGCCACCCAACGACTATCCCTAACAGCAAGGGGCTCCCGCTAGGTCCCAATGTATACTGCTTATTGCTTGCCACTTTGTTTATCAAAATTTTATAAGTAATTTGATTTGATTTAGGTGCTTGATTTGTAGCTTACTTACTGTGGTTACTTACTAGGACTATAAAAAAGGACCCCCAGCTTAAATTTTTTGTTGCTATTAAATTGATCTATTGGTATTATTTCAATATTACCAACAACCTAAATTTCTATTGATATTGTGATAACATTACCAACATTATCATCTAGTGGAAAAAACCAAAAAATCTTATGTTGGTATTACTCAAGACTGCCGTAGGAAAATTTGAATAAGCTACTAAAACAATTTGTTGATAAACTTAGCTCTCCCCCTTCTAAAAAGTTAAATAATAAGCAAAAAACACACTTTAGTTTTTGGAATGGAGTCATGCTTCTTCTTCTCCTTGTTAGTTTCTACTCTTCTCTCTCAGTTTGTCCTAATTTTCTCATCTCTTAGTTGTCGTCGTTGTTGCCGTTATTCGAATTGTCCAATTTCTCAGGTACATAATTCAATCCAATTTTCATTTGTTGTTCAATCCATTTTTTTTATTCATCTTTTCTCACAAGCTACTCTAGCTAACCTTCCAATTTTCACATTATTTTGTCATTGTAGCCCACTTTCTGGCACTGCTCACTGGAAAGCTAAGATTTGGTGCCTGAAATAAACAATAAATGCAAGAGGCAGAACAAGAAGGAAAGCTACAGTTTGGGCTCTCGTCTCTTCTTCCCATCCATGAGGTATGACTTTTGTAATTCCCTTGATTTTGATGGTTTACTTCCCAATTTAATTCTGAATTTAGAATTTAGAAAAATCCATGTGAAATTTGCCATGAATCGACCATAATGTAAACTAAAAGCCCATAAAAAGTTCCAAAGTTTTTTCTATGTTCTTGTTGTTGTAAGTGCAAACAGGTTTCTTGCTAAGAGCCTATAGTATTCCCTTTTGGTTTGTTCGATTTATTTGGCTAGGTATATAATGGGCTTTTTGTATTTCATTTTTGAATGAAATTTTTGGGTCAATTGAACATTTGTTGACATAGAGTGCGAGCAATTCTAGTTCTTTTTGATAAAGTGAAGATTATGGACTAAGGTTGTGATTTTATTTTTCATTTTCAATCCTGCTTAATCTAATTGTATGATGGAGCATTGTGAAGCTTTGATTATTGCTTCTAATTTTGATGGAGTCTCGGTTCTCTTTAATTAATGGACTGTTTCAGATGCAATTGCTTTATAGTTGATGAATGTGTGTCTAATTTGTCAAAAATAAAGTGAGAATTAAAGATTTTTTTTATTCTATAGGTTAGTACTCCTGCTTTTGTTAATTTTCCCCTACTTTGTTTTGAAATTCAATACATGATAGATGATTCAGAATAGTTTCCCATTATGTATTGCTGATATTGCAAATGGAAGTGTCTTTGTCAGCATGAGAACCCATGCTTGTTGAATTACTTGTTAAAGAATTAGGATTGTGCTTTTATGAATTCCTCTGTTTTAGTTCTAATCTGGTTGGTATCTAGTTAGTGGGTAGTGGGTAAATTTATTTATTTTGGGATCCATTTGGTCAGTTGAGAAATCCTTGCATATGTACACAATCATCTCAATTGGAATTTTACATATCTGTTTGAATGTTGTTTTCGTGTTCGATATCCTTTCTGCTGCATTTGATTTTATAATTTCTGGGCATCGAATTTCAGAGGCTGAAGGCTGTAGTTTGTTTTTGTGTGCAATTCTGTTGAAGATATAAGCATTTCCGTCAAAGTCAAACCCACTTTCATCCATCGTGTTGGTTTGCTCTAAAACTAGTGAGTCTGAATTCCCCCTTCTAATTTGTTCGATTCATGTATGCAAGCTGTATTGTTGACGTGCCGAAAGGGACATATCTTCTTGTTTAATTGTGGATGATTATGTTTTATGCTATGCTTGTAAGCTGCCTACTCTCCTAATGAGTCCATAGTTGTTGCATTAGTATGGAGCCTTAGCCTGTATTTACCTCGAAGATCCCAAATGTGTTAGGAAGTTAATGACCATTTGTTGCAACTGGCAACTATTTGAAGTCATGTTTGTCATCAACTTTAGATGGGACTATAACCCGCAGTGTTATGCTTTGTGGTACTTGTACCCTCCTTATTTTGTTGTGTTGCTCTAAAATTTTATCTGACTTCTTGGGATTGTAATATGGTGGTAATCTTATAATATTTCCTACTTCTCCCCCCCCCAAAAAAAGAAATTTGGTTACCTGCACAAGGCTGAGACACCTTACTTACACCTTGCAAGTCTAATATTTCCTTCCCTCTTTGTTATTTTATTATTATATAAGTTGAAATGCTTTAGTAAATAACAAATCTAATAATTTTGATAATTGAAATATGTAGGAATGTACTTGTCATTATGGATGTATTCAAGGGTAAACATTGGGTGAAGTTCAGGAGAATAGATGATGGATATAAGGAATGTTTACATCAGTCCTTGATCATATGTTTACAACTTTTGCTGATAATAATGAGATTCCCTGCCCGTGTTCAATTTGTACTAACCGCTTTTACCATGAGAGAGACATTGTGAGAGGTCACCTTATCATAAAGGGGATGGATGCTGATTATCATAAATGTATTTGGGTTTTCCATAGGGAGCCAACAATGAGTGGTGATGATTATAACGATTATATGGTAGATGATGCATTTAACAATGAAAATTATGGATTGTTTGACCATGACATGCATGATATGAGAGAAGATGCTTTTGATTGTCATGAGTCCAATGAGGGTTCATCAAGACTTAATGAAGAGGCGAAGACTTTCTTTAAGTTAATTGAAGATGCAAGTCAACCTCTTTATCCTGGTTGTGAAGAGTTTAGTAAACTCTTATTTGTTGTTGAAGTTTATCATCTTAAATGTTTATATGGGGTGAGTGATAGGGCATTTGATGCTTTTGTCAAACTTTGTAAAAGAGCTCATACTAAAGATTCAACATTACCCGACTCTTTTAAGAAAATGCAAAGTATCATTAAGCAATTTGATCTTGGCTACCAAAAGATCAATGCTTGTCCAAATGAACTGCATTCTTTTTTGGAAAGATAAGGCTGAATTAAATACGTGCCCTGAGTGCGATGCCCTAAGATATAAGACGACAGATGATGGAGCAATTATGGAATTAGCTTCTGGTGATCCAATTCCAGTAAAGGCTTTGCGCCACTTTCCACTGATACCTAGATTCAAGAGACTCTTTATGTCATCTAAGACAGCTCCCTTAATGAGATGGTATGTAGAGGAACGCAAACAGGACAACAAATTAAGGCATCCAGTTGATGCTCATGCATGGAAAGATTTTGATAATAAGTACTCAAATTTTGCTTGTGATGCACGAAATGTTAGACTTTTCATATCAAGCAATGGGTTCAATCCATTTAGGAATATGAGTACTCAATACAGCATATGGTCAGTTATATTAATGACATATAATTTGCCTCCATCGTTGTGAAGGAAGCAACCCTATATCTTTGTTTCATTGCTTATACCAGGTTTAAAGGCACCGGGAAATGATATTGATGTCATTTTAGAACCTTTAGGGGATGAACTAAAGGAATTGTGGGAGCTAGGTGTGCAAACCTATGATGCCTTTAAAAATGAGACCTTCGATTTGCATGGAGCCTTAATTTGTACAATCAGTGACTTTCCTTTATATGGTGATTTGTTAGGTTAGAAAACTAAAAGGAAGTATGCTTGTCCTTATTGAAATATTGACACTTGCTCCCTTTACTTGAAAGGAAGTAGAAAAATATGTTATATGGGCCATTGTCGCTTCTTACCAGATGATCATAAATATCGTCATAGTAAGAAAGCATTCAACGGAGAAATATAAATGAGACCTCCTCCTAAACTGCTATCTGGGGATCAATTGCTAGATCAAATGAAGGCACTAAACATCACATTTAGAAAGCATTCGGACACTAAGGAAAAAAATAAAGGAAAGGGTGATGAGGTGACACCTTGTGAAAAAGAGAGCATTTTTTTTTTCACCTCCCATATTAGAAGCATCTTGGGGTCTGTCACTACCTTGATGTTATGCATATGGACAAAAATGTTTCAAAGAACATCCTTGCAACATTTTTAGGCATTGAGGGCAAGATAAAAGATGCTCTGTAGTCATGCCTTGATTTGAAAGAGTTGAATATAAGACATAGTCTTCATCCTGTAGAAGATGGTGGTAAGACTTACATATCCCCGACATGCTTTACATTAAGTGAAAGGAGAAAGATGAGTTTATTAGCATACTAGCCTCAATGAAAGTGCCAGATGGCTATGCATCAAACATCAAGAGGCGCATTGTGGATGGAAAAATCTATAGCTTAAAAAGCCATGACCTTTATATTATTATGCAGCAACTATTGCCACTTGTTGCGAGGAAAATGCAAAATAAGAACCTTGATGCTGTTTTGATTGAGTTGAGTATATTCTTTAAAGAGTTATGTTCTAAAACAGCTACCCCGGAGGACTTTGAAGGTTTGCACGATTGTGTTGTTCTTATACTCTGTCGTCTAAAAGGCATTTTTTTGTCTACCTTATTCGACATAATGGTTCACTTAATTGTCCATTTGCCTTATCAAGTAAGAGTTGGGGGTCCAGTTATGTATCATTGGATGTATCCTATAGAAAGGTACATCTCTAACCGTATATATTTATTCCAAAACATAAACAAAGCGTGTGAAAGGTCATATTACATTAATTTGATAATCGCAGGGATTTGGGAAAGCGCAAATTTTATGTTCGCAATAAAAGCCGTCCAAAGGGGTCATTTGCTGAAGCACATGTAGCAGAAGAATGGGTGGCATTTTGCATGAGATATTTGCAAGGCACTAAGACAAGGGAGAATATACCACAAAGGAACCTAGATGATGGCGATAAAGCGTATAGGGGTCTATCTATATTCTCCCTAAACTGGCGTGCATTATCCAAAATGAAAGACAATCGTCCTGATTATTCTGTAATTGATCAAGCACATAGTTATGTGCTATTCAATTGTGATGAAGTTTAAGTTTATGCACAGTAAGTACACTTTAACTTTGGTGTTATTACCGCTTACCTTTTAAAATGCATTATTTTACATGTTTTGTTTTGGTGTTACCCTTTCAGAGAGCATTATGAGATTATTGGAAATGAACACCAAAATACCAATGTGAACATTGATGAGATTCATAAAACAAGGTTTCAACATTGGTTTGAACGGAATGTAAGTGTCTTACAAAATGTAATATGTAATATGTGTACGTATGTATTTAAAATTCAACTACTGAAACCATGTAATTCTCAGGTTTCTAGACATCTTCCTGTGGGTCGTAATGTTGCAAATGATCTGAGAAATTTGGCTAGTAAACCAGACTGTTGGATAAAAAGAATGACTAGGATCATTTGTAATGGGTACAGATGGCTCGTTAAAAAGATTGATACAAGGAGTATGACTCAAAATTCTGGTGTTCTTGTAAATTCAATCAGGAGACATAGCTTGCTATGGCATTCTAACTGAGATAATTCAGTTGATTTATGCTCAAGGAAGAAGTTTTCTGTTATTTCGGTGTGAATGGGTGGATCTAATTCGTGGAGTTAGACGAGATGAGTATGGATTTACCCTTGTTAATTGAAAAGGACGTTGGAGAACAAGTTAGGCCTTTGTCCTTGCATCTCAAGTAGTGCAAGTGTTCTACGTTCCAGAATCTAAAGATAAACATTGGCATGTAGTAATTATTACTAAACCAAGGGATCTATTTGAAATGGAAGACGAAAGTGTTCCAGTGGTGGATCGCTTGGAAGCACATAACTCAACTATGGTATATGGAGATGACATTTATGATGTTAGAGATGCATTCCCGAAGTCACATTCGATGAATCTTTTGCTAGTGTATATGGAGAAGACAATGATGTTGAGGTGGCAAATTCAGATCATAGTGAAGGCGAGGAAGAAGATGAAACACGATATGATTTCGACTCTTAAAAGTGTACTTTGTTAGTTACATATGTACTTGTGATGCTAGTAGACATTTTGAATTATGTGACATGGCATTTTCAATAATTTATATATTTCAACATTGTTTGGTTATTTTTTTCCCTCATGGGAGCATTTGTGATATCATTGTAATGTTGTTACTTTTATATAATTAAACAAACACTAGTTGGACTTACATGGCTTTTACAGGTAGGCTATACATGTATAAATAGATTAATGTGTATATTAATTAAATTTAGATTATTTATTTTAACAAGTTCTATATTTGTGTTGATGTAGAGCTTTCTAACTTCAAGTGGGAAGAATCCTAATTCCAATGTATGAAGGAGTCCCAGGTTAAAGCAAACAATTCTATCCACTGCTTCAGATCTTGGCACAACATTTGGGGGCTCATCTGTTCGTCGCTCTTTATTCACTGAGAAAACCACCTCTGATCAGTCTTAAGCTAGTAAGTTCACAATGACAAAAACCTTATTTATTAGTTAACTTCACTTAGCGTAGATGAGGGTATATGTTGTAGTAAAAGCTAAGACAATGCCTCTTTTTGTTTTAGGGGAAGGCTTGCAAGGACAACACATGGTTGCTGAGAACAATAATACTTCTCATGCTAGTACAATGCTTGCAAGAGTTCTTAACATAACATCTAAGCTAAGTAAGTGTACAAGATTGACACATGATCATTGGCTTACATAATTTACACATATATATTGGTAAGCTTTTCGTAATGTTTTCCACTGTCACGGAGCAATCGAAGGCGATCTCATTCCTCTCAAAATCATGCACGTGAGGAAGCCCCTTCAAGTAAGCCTTAAACTTAAAGTGTATGCTTATATAAATTCAATATTTACTTCATTATTCTCTTGTATAAAACCCATGACATAACCAGTAGAGATGAGCAAAAATTGATCTATGAAAGCCTACCTTTATGGCTGTTACCAGTTACATTATGTCATTAGGATTTACCAGTTCAGATCACCACTAAAAATGTTTATCCAAATATTCTTGCACCTGTCTCTTAACGCTTATTAAAAATGGTTTGTTGTAGCTAACAATCTTCCACAGTGAGAAAGTACAGCAAATCTTCGTCTCTGAGCTTCTACTCTTTGTATTTGAATTCTTTGGAGACAAATTTATACTTCTATTGCTTATTGCCCATTCCTGGAGCATGCAGTGCAACCTTTTGAGTGGAGTTCTAAAAATCTAGAAACCCTATGTGGTTTGATTATGTACATGACTTTGCTTCAAAACTGTTAGCATGTGCAAGATGTTTTCCTCGTAAGGTAAAGCTAAGTTATTGAAAGATGATGGTATATGCGTTTGACGATGATTTCATATCTGATTTACACTCATGCATTTTCTAGAAAATGTCGCATCCCCCCTTCTTCCTGGGTCTAAATTGGAAGTCTGAAGTGCGTATGAATGACATTCTAAACTGTCTATAGTGATCTTTTTTGTGATAGTTACTGCATGATCCATTTGTCTATTTCATAACCTTTCTGTGATCGCATTACAAAGACAGGCTGGGGTCAAGTGTGAATCAGCCAACAGTCCCTCCCCGCTCTCAGCTGTATTAGCTAGAATCACGCCTACACCTCTAGTTCGAGGAATTTGAGAACTTCAATGAATTTTACCAGGATAATTCTCTTGCATCAGTTTTACCTTACGAGATAAGAACTTAATGAAATGTAACTAACGCTGTAACTAATGCTTCAGTATTAGTTTGATGGTACATCACCTAGATATGGAATAAAGGTACATAAAATTAAGGTCTAGAGCATTCAAGCTTTTCTTAATGCGGGGAGTATTTCATTTATCCAGATAAACGTACCCAAGTGACTGGCTACATACTAGAGGAAAACTGTCTGTGATTGGAATGTTGATGGTGATGCTTATGCTGGCATGGGCTTGGTTTTGGAAGTCGTATCTAATTTGGGTTAGTTTATCCATAGCAAAGTTTATCTTTTTAGGGTAAGGGAGAAACTCTAAATCATTAACCCACAACTATTTGCCACACCTCAAGTGATTCCAAAACCTGTTCTAATGTGTCCATGAAGAAATTGCATTTGTTGTCTACCTTTGTTGCCTCATGGCCAGGTTCCTAAAAAGATAGTAGAATCAATATGGAATATGGGAAACGGAAATCTAAAAAATGATGATACAATCTATTTAAGAAAGTAGGAACTTTCAAGCGACAATCTTATTTTAGTTATCATAGATAATCTCAATAATTCTTCTCTAGTGTCGCATAAGGAAGTGCTCACGAGAGAAGCACGTTTGTTGCAGGTTGCAAATGCTTTAGTCTTTTTTTTGTTGCTGAAACCTATGATTACAGCTAAGAATGTACCATAGGGATCGCACCCTCCTTTTATGAAAATAAATAAGAAAAACATGAAGACTGGTATATAAGGCATTTCAGTAGCACTTGATATCCATGATAGTATACAACTTTATTAACCAAAAGCATAAGCGAGTAGAACTTTGCCATTTCTCGGGAAGCCAACCCTTATAAATATCAATTGGTTTTTCTTGGGTACAATGACAACCCTACCTATTAAGGATGCCATTTGACTTCATTCTATACCTTTGGGAGATGTAAATATAGGTATCCTTACTCTAGTTAGCAAAGAGGCTGATTTCAGGGGACCCACAGAAATATTTTTACATGCATCTATTTTAGTGGATTCAAACATTTTATAGAAAATAATAGGAGTAAAGTGAACACCACTTGATTGTTGGATTCTTTTCTCCAATTTAAATAGATATTTCAAACTATGGCAGCAACATACTGATAGATATTGCCTTTTTTTTCCCCTTCTAAAAATCTAATGAATTAAAATTGGAATGTCAGGCCTAATATTCCCTAGCATCCCATAACATGGACCTCATATTCCTAGGAAAATGTCCACACAGCATGGGTAAAACCTAAGGTATCATTGCTTGGTTAAGACCACCTCCTCTTGGAAGGTGGTGTAGAGTATGTAGCAAGTTAAACAAAGTTTCTACTCCAATTCTTTGGTGTCATTCAATGAGAAGGAAAAGCTCCTCAAGAAAACATTATGTTGGCAGTTGTTCTACTTGAAGATACTGCGTTCTACACAGAGACAGAATTGATAAATCTTTTTGTCTCAGACTGACCCTTGGCAACCTGAGCATTGTCTCCACGATCACAAGTGACCATTTTCCAAGCTACTTTCAAGGCATCAAGTTGACCTCCCTGGAATGAACAAGCTTGCCCTATCCTGCGCTTACCTTGGTTTTAATAATAGAATTTATGTACTTTATTCATATTCAGTAGTTGTTTTCATAAATTCAATATTTTCATAATGTATTCTAGTGTCATAGAGCAATCCAAGACAATCTCATTTCTCTCATAATCGTGCAAGTGAAGAAGCCCCTTCAAGTAAGCCTTAAACTTAAAGTGTATGCTTACATAAATTCAATATTTACTTTGTTGTTCTCTTACACGAAAGCCATGATCAAATGCTTTAATTGCAACAGGGGAGAGCAATGTGCCATTGCATGAGGACCCTCAATGTCACACAGAAAGATGTTTTAACTGGTACGTTGTTAGAGAAGTATTAGGTTTTCTTTTGTCTGTACATTGTTTTCAATTTTAACTTTTTTTTTTGGTTTTGACTACTCCAAGGGGTACGGCGTAGTCCAAGGCACATTATTCAACAATCTAATCAATCTAATGTTAGACCATTAAATTCCTTAGAGAGGAATTTTGAAACAAATCATGAGATTCATCATTAGAAAATGAAGGTATTTACAATTCTACAAGTAGAAGGCGAGTGCAAGCAACAAAGTAAAAGAATGAAAAGGGTTGTGGGTGTAATGAGACAAAGGTGTTAAAGGACCCTATATTTGTGGATGTCAATGATGAACTCCAACCAATTAGTAATTCTGCAAGACAACTATCTTCCTTAATTGTTATCTTGCAAGAGATCCCAGAAGATTGCCGCTTGATTGATTTGATTGGAGGAAAATGGAACAAGAGAAGAAAGATGCGATGTGGCAAGAAGTAAAGGTATGTGCACATAGTAGTTTATCATTGTATTCATATATATATGTATACAAATAATGGTCTTTTTTCTTAACCCGCCTTTTTTGTTATATTATATAGTGATCATTGAACTTTCTAGAAGAACTTAAGCCCTATGATTAGGTTCTACAGAAGATGCATGCTTGTTGGAGAGGTTATAAATCTGAGCTGAAGCTGGCTTATTTTTAATGGAAGAACCCATGATGAAGCAATAGGTAAGAGCCCAAAACATATACCTCTTGAATATAGGAAAATTAAGTACAGTTCTAGGAATCTTGCAAAGGCCAAGTAAGTATTCAACTTTTGTTATTTTGAAGTATAATTCTTAAACTTCTTTGAAAGACCACCCGTTTATTTTATTTGGTCTCATATTAGGAAAGGAGTAAAAGAGGCATTGAAAATCAGCCAACTCAAAAGTACCTCACTGTGCAAACGAAGAGTTTTGCACGTATACGTGCAAAAGAAGAGGTATTATAAAGTTAAATTTTACAAACTATATCTTTACAAACTATATCTTTATCTAGTTAGCTTATCTTACTTTTCATTATACACGTTATTTAAGTAAAAGGCAATAAGTTAGATAGGCTTCAAATGTGGTTTAAGAGCCATGAAATAAAGAAGGGTTCAAAGCTTGATGATGCTTCTGCTGCGGCAAAGGTAAGCAAAATATTTTTTCCACATTCTAGTTCCTTTTAAAGTTTTTCAAGTGTTTTTCTCACTAAAATATCTTGTGGTGTTAATGTGATCGTATGTTTATATGATGTTCTTCATCTTTTGGTTGTGACAACTTGATAGGAAGCAATTGAGTCTAAGTTGTCTCCATTTGAGGATGACACATGTGATTCTACTACTCAAGATGGCATTTTTAAAAAGGTTGTGGGAGAAGATAAAAATGGTTGCGCAAAGACCTTCGGTATGGGCATCAAAGTTTCTCGTTCCCGTACTAAAAGATGCGCTTTAGAGGAAGAGCAATCTAAAAGAATCAAAATCGAGCAAGAGCACAAGGAAACTAAAGAGAAAGCTCATAAGCTAGAGAAGATGATGCGAATCCTTCTAAAGCACCAGGTTCGTTTGGTTTCAACTTTCTCGCTCTTAATTTGCTAGTGTAGCTTGATAGGTATTTTGTTAGTTATGGAATTATTAGCTTTCACTATTCTGGTTTCGAAAAGCTATTATAAGCTAAGTGTTACATGTTGAATGGTACATGTGTGATTTTAACTTTTTATGTAATAACCAAACAAAGAAGCTGGCAGATTTGCTACTGCTCAAACTGATAGGAAAAGTTGAAAATACACCTAGAGAGAGAGAATCCAACAAAAGGAGGCATGCCACTTGTTCTATTATGTTGTTTGGGTTGATGACTATGTATGCTATTCAGTTTTATTTGGTCATTACTGAAACAAAGTAAGAATTAGATTGTAGTATACAAAACCACTAAAAAGTCAAATGTCTTTCACATGGTCTTTTCTTTTTGAGTTAATTCTAGTTTTTTTAATGTTATTTGGTTTCTTTATGGGGGAGGGCATTTTGATAACAAGTTAATGTCGCTTTTATTAATGAGTTAGTATGATGTGTCATTGTTTGTTGAGAACATGATGTTCTTTGTGGTAATTTTTGCAGGGCTTATCAGAGGATGTAATTTTCTCACTTGCGGATGAGATTACAAGCAAATGAAAATGACCATGAATTTGTAGAGGATGATCCTGAAAATGAGGGGGCATGCAATCAAAGTGCAGAGGATGAAGGAAATGAAGACCAAGATATTTAGTTTCTAATTGATCAATTTAATTTAATTTAGCTAGGATTCTTGTTGAATGTTATTATCAAGCTCTTGTTACTAATTGCTAATTTGGACATCAATACACTTTTGTTAGAGAATGGATAATGGTTGTGGTACTTTGTGAACTCTCAAGTTAATTGTCATGAAGCCCAAACTATTGTGGCAAAGCTTTCCATCTTGACCAATGTACGTAGATAATAGTATGGATTTGTGTAAGGAAATGGTGACAGGTTTACTATTTTACCATTCCCAACAATTTCTAATACATAGCAGTTTTTTTTTACTAACAAGAGATCATAAGTTTTACCAACAGAAAGTTTTGGCAGAAAATGCATTCTACCAATGGATATTATTGGTGGGAAAGCACTTTACCAATGGATATTATTGGCAGGAAAGACCTTTACCAATAGATATTGTTAATGGGAAAAACCTCTGCCAACAGATATCATGGAGGGATGGCTTATTACCAAGAAACATTTTTGAAGGATAATACTTTATACCCAACATATTAGGTTATTGGACAAGATTAGGCGCCCCTTTAACAAAAACCAATAGATATTTATGTTGACAAAAGCATATAACACCAACAATGCCAGATCTGTTGCTAAAGACTTGTTCATTACAAACAAAAAAAACTTCTGTTCGTATTAAAAACTAATGGCAACAATTCATGGTTATCTGTTGGTAAAAGTGACTTTTTTTTGCAAAAGTGACTTTTTTTATAGTGATGATTTCTATTTTCTCAGATCTAGTTAAGCAGTGCATGGAAATTTTTATGGATGACTTCTCTGTGTTTGGATCTTCCTTTGATGATTGTTTGTCTAATCTGAGAAAAGTTGAAAAGGTGTATGGAGAAAAACCTAACTTTGAACTAGGAGAAATGTCATTTTGTCGTTAAAAAGGGGATAGTCTTAGGCTTTATCATTTCTAAAGATGGAATTGAGGTAGACAAGGGTAAGACTGATTTGATTGTTACTCTTTCCCCTCGCACTTGTGTGAAAGAGGTGAGGAATTTCCTTGGACATACTGGCTTCTATCGTTGCTTCATTAAGGAATTTAGTAAGATTGTGAAGCCCTTATCCAACCTGCTAGTTAAGGATATGTCCTTTCACGTTTCTGATAAGTGTGTTGATGCATTTTCTAAGCTTAGGGAAGCCTTAAGCTCTGCTCCTATTCTTCATCCTACCATGAAGAGAGAACCATTTGAATTGATGTGTAAGGCGTCTGACTATACTATGGGAGTTGTTTTAGGACGGCGTGTTGATAAGAAACCCCATGTGATTTATTATGCTATTCACACTTTGAATGATGCCCAACTGAACTATACAGTGATTGAGAAGGAATTTTTGGCTGTGATCTTTGGTTTTGAGAAGTTTAGACCTTATCTAATTGGGTCTCATGTGATTGTTTATGCCGACCGCTCTGCTCTTAAGCACCTTCTTTCTAAGAAGGATGCTAATCCTAGACTCGTTACATGGATATTGCTTTCACAAGAATTTGACTGTGAAATTAGAGATAAGAAAGATTCTGAGGACCATGTAATTGACAATTTGTCGAGGATTGTTTATAATAGAGATAGTGGGTCAACTATTTCTGAGTGGTTCCCCGATGAGCAATTATATGTTGTCCACCCTGATCCTTAGTATGCTGATATTGTCAATTACCTAGTTACAAGTAAAATCCCTGAGAATTGGACTAAGAATGACAGAGATAGATTCTTCCACATTGTGAAATTCTTTGTTTGGGTTGAACCTTATTTGTTCAAGTACTGCTCTGACCAAGTGTTTAGGAGGTGTATTCCCGATAATGAGGTAAGAAGTGTCCTTTCTTTTTGTCATAACCAGACATATAGGGGGCATTTTAGTGGTAGGAAGACTACAGCCAAAATTCTTCAATGTGGTTTCCACTAGCCTACTCTATTTAGGGATGCTTTTAAGTATTGTAAGAGTTTTCCTAGGTGCCAGCAGTTGGGTAGAATCACCCAGAGAGATATGATGCCACTGAACCCCATTATTGTGGTGGAGATTTTTGATGTGTGAGGTATTAATTTTATAGGATGATTTCCATCTTCTTTTGGAAATGAGTACATTTTGCTAGCTGTGGATTATGTTTCTAAATGAATTAAGGTCATCCCATCTAGGATCAATGATGCTAAGGTCATTATGAAGTTCCTTAGGAAAAACTTCTTTACTAGATTTAGGATACCCGTGCTATCATTAGTGATCAGGGCACCCATTTTAATAATAGGTCTTTTAATGCCTTACTAAAGAGGTATTCGATAGTCCATAGGCTACTACCCCTTATCATCCCCAAAATAGTGGGTAGGTTGAGGTGTCCAATCAACAGATCAAATAGATTCTGGAGAAGACAGTGAGCCGGAACAGGAAAGATTGGGCTGACAAGCTCGTAGATGCTCTTTAGGCCTATAAGACGGCTTTAAAACTTCCTTGGGTATGTCACCTTATAGGGTTGTTTATGTTAAACCTTGTCATCTCACTATGGAGATAGAGCATAGAGCTTGGTAGGCCATTAAGAAGCTTAATTATGACTTGATTGAGGCGGGTGAGGAGCATAGACTGCAACTAAGTGAGCTCAATGAGATTAGAACTAAGGCTTATGATAGTGCTTGATCTTACAAAGAGAGGGTGAAATTGTTTCATGATAAGCATATCCTTAGAAAAGAGTTTGCCCCAAGAATAAAAGTGCTCTTATATGACTCTAAGCTCCATCTATTTCCAGGGATATTGAGGTCCCGATGGATTGGCCCTTACATTGTCTCATGTGTTTCTTCCTATGGTGTAATTGAAATCCAAGACCCTGAGGGTGGTGCCACCTTCAAAGTGAATAGCCAAAGATTGAAGCAATTTCTGAAGCTGCCAAGTAGAGAAGATGCGGAGTGTTTG
The DNA here is from genome assembly GCA_029747015.1 of Carnegiea gigantea. Taxonomy (NCBI): domain Eukaryota; kingdom Viridiplantae; phylum Streptophyta; class Magnoliopsida; order Caryophyllales; family Cactaceae; genus Carnegiea; species Carnegiea gigantea. The sequence goes on from JAKOGI010000172.1 coordinate 937,716, forward strand.
ATACTTCGTGAGCTAAGTCCTAATCAGTGATTAAGAGATGGCTTGGGTGTACTTAGCACCTGACTTGGTTTGCGAAGAATTTCTTCTCTCCTTCTCTCTTTTTCTTCTTTTTCTTTTTCTTTTCTTCTTGTATAGTTGATTGGTTTTCTTTTTCTCTTTTGTATATATATGTTGTACACTTGTTTTTGAGTCACGTCCTTTTTGTTTTTGAGTCTTGTTTTATTTGTTTTGTTTTTAGGTTTTGTTTTGTGTTTAATGTTTCTTTCCACTCTCAATGAGAGCATTGTGAGATTTGGGTGTGGGGGTGGGAAAACTTTGAAAAAGTGTGGAAAACAAGAAAAAAATTTTGAAAAACTTTAAAAATCCAAAAAAGATTTTCGTTTTGTTTTTAGGGAAGCTTCGTACTATTCTAATTAGCTTAAATCCCATGTGCTTTGACTTTTAGCTTGTGTGTAAGTGTAATGTGCATAATAGGTCTCTATCCTCAGTATGTCATTCTAAGTCCTAAATCTAACCCCCATTGTTCATGATCGATGTGTAATCTAATCCTTATTTATACCATCATCAATATCTTAAGGTCTTAGTCTTCCATGATCAGTTCTCCCACTTGTTTTGGACACGATTACTTTGGTTTTTGTTCACATTCTAAAAAACAAAAGAAAAAAATGAAAAAAGGGGAAAAAACAAAAAAAAAGGAAATGAAATAAGATTAGGAATGACAAGTACCCCTTTGAGGCATGCGCTACTGGGCGTTACCCTTTATGGCATGTACTACTGGGTGTTACCCTTTGAGATAATACTGCTACTGGAAAAGCTTACTTTCTATGTTAATAAGTTAATAACATAGTCTGTGTCAGATAAGTGTGAATGAATTTAATTCTGGAAAACCTAAGCCCTTAGGTTTTTGTTTGCATTCTAAAAAGCAAAAGAAAAAAATGAGAAAAAGGGGAAAAAAACAAAAAAAAAAAGAAAATGAAATAAGATTCGGAATGACAAGTATCCCTTTGAGGCATGCGCTACTAGACGTTACCCTTTGAGGTATGTGCTGCTAGGTGTTACCCTTTGAGGTAATACTGCTACTGGGAAAGCTTGCTTCCTATGTTAATAAGTCAATAATGTAGTTTGTGTCAGATAAGTGGGAATGAATTTGATTCTGGTAAACCTAAGCCCTAAGATGATGATGCACTTGCACACGAACACTGAAATGGATTCAAAATTTTGATATACAGTGGGGTGAAAAGTTAGTGCTTTAATGTCATCCATGAGGTAAAGAGCTTTGATGAGCATATTCTTTTTATATGCAGGCCAATATCTTTGCTACATTGGTGATTTGGTTAGTTAGAATGTGCACAGGCTTCTCCCTCGTATATTTATGTTTGTAAATCCAAACTGTTTTCCTGTTTTTGTCTCCCTTTTCCTTTTTCATTTTCTTTTCTAGATTTTTTGAGTATATCTTCTGTAAACTCTCATGAGACCTTACTCGTCCACTAGGGATAACCTAGGGGTTTAAAGGCTTGTTGCACGTACTAAGTGCAACCATGATTCCTACAAAAGCCAGTTAGGATTTTATTTTCTTTTATAGGATTTTTAGTTTTATTTTACATACGGATGAGCAAAACTTAGGTGTGGGCATATTTGTTCAACCAGAAATTATGATATTTTATATCCTTTTATTATCTAATATTTGCTCGAAATAAATTATTCATTTAGAATTTTAATATTGTTTTAATTATTTTGTAGGAATTTGAGAGATTTGAAGAATAAATAAATTATTGGGAAAGAAAGAGGAAGTTGAATCAAAAAGGGATTGGGTCACAACACGCATTGGATTAAAAACTCAAAGAACAGGTCCAAAACTAGGCCCAAGCAGCAGCCCAGACCTGAGCCCAACCGCCCTTTCTTTCCCTTTATGTCTCTTAGCCCAGCTCTCTCTTTCCTCTCTTTTTCTTTCTTCTTTTTCCTTCATTGGGCCGGCCTAGTTTGGACCTCCAGCTGCAGCCTGTTCTCTCACTTAATAGGCACGCACAAGTCACGTGACTAGGCCCCCTCGGTCTCTTCTTCTTCCTCCTTTGTTCCTTCTTCTTCCTCATCCGTTTAGCGCCTAGAGGAACCCGAAGAATAGGGCAGCTTTCTTCTTCCCCTCCCTTACCGCTTCGTCCCCTCCATCATCAGTGGCCATGGTGATTTTCCGCTTCCTCCATCATTCATCATAATGATGTCACTTGTCGTTACCCATCCCTTTCCTCTTCTTCTTCGTGCCCAATGAAACAGAGAGAGCAAAACAGGGTATGGCGTTCCTCCTTCCCCTCATCTGTTAGTTCATCATTACCCACATTAATTCCTCCATTTGTTACCTTGCATCAATCATCAGTGCGGCGGTTACGCGTTAAAGTTCAACTTAAGGTTAATAAGATTGATCAAGGCAAGGGGCTGCATTTTAATGGGAGTCGAAGCAGATTAGGGGTGGCTCAGTTTTTAGAATTTTCTTCTTCTTTAATTTCATAGCTCAGGTTTTCCAGATTCAGTTTTTAGAATTTCAAAGGTCGTGTAATTGCACTGAGATTAATTTCAATTGAGTAAAAATATGTTTTTGAAGTTGAAATTATTAGTCTTCGGTTTAATTCTGAGTTAGATTTCTGAGTTAATTCCTTCAAAAGTTTGCCTCAATTCAATCCTGAATTTCAAGTACATTCATGGCAATACCGGGGGTGTGAAACATCAGAGTTGAGTTACAGTTTGTTTCTCTTACTCTAAAAAACTGTTTTGGAAGTGTTCATTTGGATGTGGTTTTGCTTGATTTTTGGACTTACAGTCTCTGTGAACTAAAGGTTTTCCTTTTACCTATTGTGTGTGGATTTTTAGGTTTCTTTTGATTTATTGGACTTCTGTGAGCATGAGTAAAAAGAAATTGAATTTGTTCAATTTGTTGTTACCTTTGTAGAGGCAAGTTCAACATTAACATGGTTAAAATAGTCTAGCTATTAGTTATGAGTTTGTCCAATATAATAGTTTAATCTTTAAATGCATTTTATCAAAACTAATGTTTTGCTCAGTGAATTTTGTCTTAAGGTATATGTTAATTTAGGGCTATTAGTAATCTAATTTCATACGACATCCCTGAGGACGATACCCGTAAGCATTATAATGATAAACCGTATATTTGCGGAAAATCACAACAACTTGTTATTTATATTGCTTAGCTTGGCTTAGTGACTTCTCTGGAAATGTGGGAATTATAGCCTATCCTGTGAGGGGGAAAGCGTAGGAAGTCAAAAGGGATTCAGTAGCTATGCTTCGTGCTTGCAGTATTGGTACTTTAAATAGTAAGTCAATAGAATTAGCTAAGATTTTATATAGTCGTACATAGGGGTGTTCAAAAGTATTCGAAACCAAAAGCTTGAACCAAAAAAATCCGCGATCTGAGTAGAATTTTTGAGTGCCTAAATTGAAAAATTTTTAGTTCGAGTACCCAAACTGAAATTTTTTTGGGCTATTGGTTTGGGTACGGTTCATAGGCTTTGGGATTTCGAGTACTGATAAGAAATTTTTCATTATTTATTTATTTTTTTACATAGTAAAAAGGAGCAAAAACTCAAAGAGAAAAGGTTGTTCACCTATGCCCTTTTTTTCTTAGGGAGCATAGTAGGGACAACTGAATGCTAATATATATATATATATATATATATATATATATATATATATATATATATATATATATATATATATATATATATATATATATATATATATATATATATATATATATATATATATATATATATATGCATATCATCAAAGTGAAGCAATCATAACAATTTTTGTAGTACGATATAACGTAATTGACTTCTATTTTTAAGTTGTGGACCTTGCAGCCCTTGCCTTTGTGAGAATATAGATACGATTTTGTGCATTTTAAGTGGTTAATGACAGAAAAAAGTTAAAAATAGAATTAGGTAATTGGATATCTGAGTAACCGAACCAAATTTTTCGGATACCAAAATTTCGAATACGCAAAATTTTTGTTTGATTTCGGTTCATGTTTTTCCCAACCTAAAATTTTCGATGCCTGAATCGTATTATATTTTGAAAGTACCCGAACCTTGAACATTGCTACCCATATGATTATCATCGCTTGTATTCTAGAAACTAAGGGCGAGTAGGCGTGAAGGCACTAGAAATTAATGGGCACAAGTTGTAATATTCGGGTTTAGTAGAATTAGAAATGGGGTATTACAATTGATAAAGAGTTAATTAATCATATAGTTGAGGTCAATTGCAAGAATGACCATATTATACCAGTTAAGTTAATGTCAGGGTCTACGGTGCACCACGTGGTTAATGTCTGTGCTCCCTAAGTAAGTTTCGAGAAAGAAACTAAGTGGAAATTTTGCTAGTATTTAGATGAGTATATGTTGAACATTGTATAAAGTGAGAGGATTTTTGTAGGAGGAGATTTTAATGGTCGTATAGGAGCAAAATAAGAAGGTATGATAGGATACAGAGTGGATTTGGGTATGGTGAGACAAACACGGGAGGAACTATGATTTTGGATTTTTTTATAGCTTATGACCTTGCGGTTACAAATCACAATTCAAAAAGAAAGAAGAACATTTAGTGACGTTTAAGAGTAGTACTACTAAGACACATATCGACTACTTTATACCTAGAATGACTGATAGAGCATTGTGTAAGGATTGCAAAGTAACATCAAGTGGATGTTTAGTGACACATCACATATTATTGGCCATTGATGCAAAAATAAAGGTTTGAAAGAGTAAAAGGAGATGGCAATCTTATAGTGCAATGGTGTAGTTTGGTAGGTGATACATTGCTAAATGTTCCAAGAAAATCAAAGTAGAAGGACCCTAAGAACAAGAAGGAGATACAAATACAATGCAGCAGGCAATGACACAATGCATAAGGATTTTGAAAGAAAAGGTCTATGGAGTATCAAGAGGGGTGGTTAGAATTAAGGCAGCTTGGTGGTAGAATGATGCACTTTGAATGAGGAAAAAGATGGTAATAAAGCTAAGTATAAGAGGGCCAAAAAGGAAACATAGGTAACAGTCACATTAGTGAATAACAAAGCATTTGAAAGATTCAACCAAAAACTTGAGACTAAGGATGGACAGAAAAACATATTCAACTTCTGATAGTAAGGGAAAGTAAAATAAGGGGCATAAAAAATGTAAGATTTATCAAAGATGAGGATGTTAAGGTGCTTATGAAGGAAGCTAAAATAAAAAAGAGATGACAAAGTTACTTTGACATGTTGATCTAAGGAAATCTAAGAGGCATAAAAACTTTACGGCGTGCTACACCATCACCAAAGATGAGATTGTTGAGGCATTAAGAAAGATGAATATGAGAAAGCAACTAGCCTAGATCGCATACATGTAGAAATGTGGAAATACTTGAGTGAATTACTTAGTTGACTAGGTTTTTTAATGTCATTTTCAGGACAGTGAAAATACTAGAAGAGTGGAGAATTAATGCTATTATCCCATTATTCAGAAATAACAGTGACATTCAAAACTATAATAACTATAGAGGTATCAAGTTACTAAGCCATACTATGGAACTAACGGAAAGAGTGATTAAGAAGAGGTTAAGGAGGGACATTCCTACTTTTGAGAATCAATTCGACTTTATAGCAGGAAGATTAACAATAAAAGCATTTTATCTTGCTTGAAGGCTTATGGAATTTTATTGAGAGATGAAAAAGGATTTACATATGGCATTCATTGATCTTACGAAGGCTTATGCTAGGGTACCCAGGGAAGTCTTTGGTGGTCCTTAGAGAAGAGAGATTACCTTTTGAATATATTCAGATTATTAGAGATATTTCTGAGAAAGCAAGGGCAAGGGTGGGAAATTATGGGGAGATATAGAGGACTTTGATATTGATATTTGATTATATCAAAGTTCTACTTTGAGCTTATTTCTTTTTACGATTGTTATGGATAAGCTTACCAAAGATATTCATGATGAGGATCCATAATGCATGCTATTTACTAATAGATGAGACTTAAAGCAGAGTCAACAATAACTTAGAAAGGTGGAGAGATACGTTAAAGTCCAAAGGTTTTAGACTGAGAAGTTCAAATACTTGGCTTCAATCATGCAAGGTAATGGAGAGATTGATGAAGACATTGGCCAGCGTACATGGGCTGAATGATAAAAATCAAAGTATGCCTCTGTATTGTTGTGCGATAAGAATATCCTGATAAAGCTCCAGGGAAAAGTTTACCATTTATTGGATCCACTAGTATTATTATAATACTCGGAGTGTTGGTCGACTAAGAAGCACCAAGTTCAAAAATTAATAATAGCTAAAATGTGAATGCTAAGGTTGATGTGAGGTCATACAAAATTGGATAGGATTAAGAATGAAGTTATTAGAGAGAAACTAGGGGTGGCACCTATAGAGCATAAGATGAGAGAAAGAATTAGATGGTTTGGTCATATCAAGAGAAGGATATAAATGCACCTGTGTAGATGTGTGAGAGAATTGATCATCTGGAGTATAAGAACGGTAGAGGTAGACCAAAGAAGAATTAAAGTGAGATGATTAGAAAGGACATGAGATAATTGAGGCTTACAGAGGATATCACTCAAGATTAGAGTTTTAAGAGATCTAGAATTAAAGTGGTAGATCTTAAGTAGTTAGTTTCTGCCTCTTTAGCCTCTAGTAATTTAGGAAGCATCGATGTGGTTGTCTTGTTTATGATGCATGGTGAATTCCATTCGTCCAAATAAAGGTATGAAATGTACCTAGTGAGCCTAATGGATGTTGAAGACCAATCTCTCCAAAGAAGAACCAAGAAAGAGAGAGAAAATTCCCAAATAAAGAAAGCCTCTAATGGAGTAGATTCAATACTTGTAATAGGTAACAAGTAGATCAATCAACCCACCCTCTAACCCTCTAAAGTCTTGGTACTAAGGATTAGATTAAAGGGAAGACTCAAATCACCACCATCTTAAGAAAGATAAAGAATGTGAGATTTCGAGAAAGACCAAGCTTCAAGCTATTATATCATTCATCAAATCTGATTTTTCATGGAGGTAATTAGATCCATAAATACCCAATAAGAGGGGAAATTAGTTGTACATTAGTGGGGCAAATGGACTAATAGGTGGCTTATAAAATATCCTAGGAAAATAAATCAAGATGCTGAAGATAATTACAATCACTATGAGCTGTATTTTCCAGGGTTCATCGTTCATCTTCTAGAAAGCCTTAAGTAGGCTCTACTTCTCCAAATAAGGTGAAGACACTCGCCAACTCTTCGCTTGTGTGTGAAGAATCATCCCATGCTAATTAATATCAAAAATTACAGCCATAACCTCCTCAATTAAGCCCATAATCAGAACCGTTCATTTTCCGATCTTAAACCGACCCTTGCTTGGTATTTAGCCAATGACTTCCTTAATAGTTAGAGTTTGAGCACGATTTGAGACTTATTAAAAAATAGACATTTGGAGCTTTCCATCCATGTATTATTTTACAGAAATTGGAGCTTGGTTTCTAGGTTACATTTGAGCTAGAAATGAAGCCAAGTATTCTGCCCAGAAACTTAAAATGATCTAATGAGGTGGTTTTGGGAGGATTAAATGGTTAACTCCTTATTTAGCACTACTAATGGTCCAACCACCTCCCCTAACCATGCTTGGACCATCATAAGGGCCCCAAGTTAATATTGACCTAGACGGACCTAGTCCTCAACCTAGGGTCAATATTGGGCAAACTTGGTTTATGACCCTCACTAGTGAGAGTAGGCCCAAGCTGGAAACTTGCTCCGCATCAACCCCCTAATCTTGAAGAGGATTTGTCCTCAAATCTTCATTATGTTCTTCATTATCTTAAATGTAGGGAGTGAGATCCCTAACATTAAAGGTGGCGAATATTTGCATATCTCCCGGAAGTTCAATCTTGTATGCATTCTCTCCCACATTTTGTACCACCTCGTATGGACCATCTCCTCTAGCCATGAGCTTGTTCTTCCTTCTTGAGGTCCTTCCTCAAATGTAACCACACAAGATCACCAGTTTTAATTCAAGGCGTGGATGGTTCTTGTTAGCCTTTTGCTTATATTGCTCATTCACTTTTTCAATTTTTGCCCTCACTTGCTCATATAACTTCTTCATTTCTTTAGCTCTTACTTTGGCCTCAAAACTCACCCTTGATTCTTAAGGAATAGGTATAAGATCAATGGGAGTAAGGCTTAATCCCTTAAACTCTTACTCACCATACCCCTTAGCAAGGTTGTGAGAGTTCTATTTGTCACCTTCGTTTGTCCATCGATTTGAGGGTGGCTAGTGGTGTTGAAGAGCAATTTAGTCCCCATGAGCCTCCATAGGATCTTCAAAAGTGAGATAGAAATTTGGTATTCCCATACGACACGATGGTTCTTGGAATACCATGGAGCCTTACAATTTCTTGAAAGAAGAGGTTCACAATATAAGTAGCTTTATCACTCTTGTGGCATGCAATGAAGTGAGCTATCTCAAAGAATCGATCCACCACTACCATGATAGCATCTTTTCTCTGATGGGTTCTTGCAAGGGCCACAATGAAGTCCATGCTAATATCATCCCAAGGCCTTGACGGGACCGAAGGAAGAGTCCAGAGACCTTGATCGAAATGACTCTTAGCCATGTGATAAATGTTGCATCTTGAGATTACCTTATGAACAGTCCACCCATTTTGGCCTATAAAAATGATCCTTAAGTATGTAAAGGTCTTATTAATGTCAAAATGACTAGCTAAGGCTTCTCTATAGGCCTCCTTGACAATCAAGTCCCTTAGAGGACTTTTCGGGATGTAAAGCTTGTTTCCTTTAAAGAGGAAACCATCTTGTAGAGTGAAAGAGCCAAAGTTAGAAGGATATCTTAGCTTATTTTCTTGAAGTCTTCATCCTCATGGTATAGAGCTTTGATGGAATGAAATCCAAGAATCTTAGCTTCAAGGACCGAAAAGAGAGCATATCTCCTTGATAAGGCATCAGCCACAACTTTCTCTTTCCCACTCTTATGCTTACAAGAGAAGATGAAAGATTGAAGGAACACAACCCATTTAGCATGTCTTGAGTCTAACTTGTGTTGATTATTAATGTAGGACAATGCCTTATGATCCAAATAGAGCACAACGGGCTTGTGCTTGTGGTAATGACTCCATTGTTCCAAAGCCCTAATAATAGCATAGAACTCCTTGCCATAAGTGGAGTAGTTAAGTCTCAAACCATTCAACTTCTCACTAAAGAACTAGAGAATGCTTAGCTTAAGTGAGAACTACACCAATCCCAATGCCACTAGCATCACACTCAACTTTAAATAGAAGATCAAAATTGGGAAGAGCTAAGAAAGGAGTCGAATAAAGCCTATCCTTGATGGTTTCAAAGGCCCTTTAGGCAGCCTATGTCTACTCAAAGCTTCCTTTCTTCATGCATTCGGTCATGGGAGCTATAAAGGAGCTAAAGTCTTTGATGAAAGAGGCCAACCCATGAAAGCTTCGCACTTCCATGATGGAGGTGAGAGTAGGCCAATTCTTGATAGCCTCAACTTTAGATTCATCAACTTGAATTCCTTCACCGGACACAACATAGCTCAGAAAGACAACTTGAGGAGTGAATAGTTCACACTTCTTAAATTTGACATATAACTTTTGTTGTCACAATACTTGGATCACTTGAGAAAGATACTCCACATGAGATATTTCATCACAACTATACACCAAAATATCATCAAAATACACCACAGCAAACTTCCCAATGAATGGTCTCAAGACCTCATTCATGAGCCTCATGAAAGTGCTAGGAGTATTAGATAGACCAAATGGCACCACAAGTCACTCGTACAACCCATACTTGGTCTTAAAGGTGATTTTTCATTCATCTCCTTCTTTCATTCTAATTTGGTGATAGCCACTCCGGAGGTCAATTTTTGAAAAGACCTTAGACCTGTGCAACTCATCAAGCATATCATCCAATCAAGGAATAGGGAATCGATGCTTAATGTTAATGCTGTTTATGGCCTAGAATCAACACATATATGGCAAGTGCCATCCTTCTTAGGTACCAAAAGGGCAGAAACCGAACATGGACTTCAACTTTCCCTAATGTACACGCGATGAAGCAACTCTTGGACTTGTTTTGAAGCTCTTTCAACTTATTAGGATTGCACCTATAGGCTCTGTTGTTCGGCAAGGGAGTGCCCAGTGGAAGATCAATTTAGTGCTCAATTCTGCTCAAAGGAAGGAGCTCAAAGGGTAAATCTTTAGGGAATACATCCTTAAACTCTTTCAAGAGTGATTGGGCTAAAGGATGCAAGGGTTTTACTCCCTCACTTGTGTTTAATTCTACCATAAGTAAGGCAAATGAAGGTTTGCTCTCACTAATGGCTCTCTCCACCCGTGTTTCACTTATAAATAGGCTTTTCTGACTTCCCTTCCCTGGCTTAGATTTGAGGAGTTTAGATGGAGGTAGCGGTGTCAAAGTAAGATTACGACCCATGTACTTGAATACATAAGTATTGGCATGTCCATCATGAATCACATGATTGTCAAACAACCATGGTCTACTAAGCAACAAATGATATGCATCCATGGGAAGAAAATCACATAGTACTTCAATATGGACCAACCGAAAATGCAATAAGTGCTTGCTTAGAAATAGTTATCTCGCTTTCTTATTTCAGCCATTTGAGAGAATAAGGGGTAGGATGCACCTTGGTGGGTAATTGAAGTTTGTCAATCAGTGTTGTGCAAGCTACATTAGTGCAACATCCTCAGTCTATGATGAGCTCATGCACCTTGCCTCTGATAGTGCATCGGGTATGGAAAATTTGCTCCCTTTGGCTTGGCTCACAAGGAGCCTCTTCAACATGGAGTGCTCTCCGAATCACCAACAGTTCACCAACATCCGAAGTGATCAAAGTTTGATCCTCATCCTCTACTTCTTCTTCACTAGTCGGTTCTTCAATAGTTTGAATTTCTTCTACCACTCTAATGGTGAGAGTGCTTCGATTAGGACAATTCGCTTAGAAGTGCCCATAACCTTGACATTTGAAACACTTTTTACCCTCTAATCTCTTTAGTGGCTCACTAGCAATCCCTTTACTGTTGCTAAGAGTTTTGACGGGTGTAGGGATAGTGATAGCTTTATTGGGGGCAGAGTAATCCTTGGGGTACTCGAAGGATGAATAAAGGAAGCGATTTAAAAGGGTTTTTGACCCTTAAGTTACTTCTCAACCTTGACAGCTAGGTGGCACACATCATCAAAGGATATGTAAGGTTGTAGATCCACCTTGTTAGCAATGTTGGGAGATAATCCTTTAATGAACCTAACAATCTTAAGTCCGGGTTCTTCATCCAAGCCAACCCACATTTAGAGTTGTTCAAACTCCCTAATGTACTCTTCTACCTTTAGATTCTTTTGGTTGACAGAGGTGATATAGAGGTAGAGTTTTTGTTTATAAGAAGGAGGTAAAAATCTATTATCCATATGCTTCTTGGGCTTAGACCAAGTCTTGATTTTGGATTTGGCTTCTCTAGACCTACTCTTATTCAAATGTTCATACCATAATGAAGCATATTCCTTGATCTTAAGAATAGTCAACTTGAAGGCCTTCTCATTATTGTAATCTTTGAGTTCAAAGATCCTCTTAAGGGCTTGAACCCAATCACGATAGTTATCTGGGTTGAGATTGCCATCAAATTTCGAAGCCTCAACTTTGAGATCCTGAAGGCCATCCATTTGATGCCTTAGTCTTCTTGGTCTTCTTTCCTTATCATCAAAGTCTTTATAAGAGGAAGAGTATCCAATGTCAATAGGGCGAGCATCGTCGCATCGTCGGTAAGGTTTTATGGAGTGGATTCCCTTACTTGTGCAACCTCTTGAGTGAGCTTTTTCATTTGCTCTCAAAGCTCTACAAGGGCCCTACCTATCTCATGGACTTGCTCCAGAAGAACGTTCAAGGAATAAGAAGGATTGCCCTCACTGATCATGGTTGATAGAAAGATGGAAGGAGGAAAAAGGAGGGGAAAAACAGGGGAGGCACAGGCATACTAAAATACGACGGGTAGGAAAATAGTTAAAAGAGAGGGGGTACGGTCATACTTTGTGGCACGAGGGGTCATGCCAGATCTCTAGAACATGATTTAAGAGTGCAGGAATGGGGCTTGGTCGTTCCAGGAGCAAGGAATGGTTGTGCCAAATCTCTGGGTCAAATTTTCAAAGTGCAAGATTTTAGCATGGGCGTGCCAAATGGCATAGGGTGGTAGTGCCAAATTTCTGGTTTCACATTTTTGGCCTTTTTGTGGAGTTTTAGGGATGTGTTTAGGCTGAGGTTGGTGATTGCGCTATAATAAGGGTTCTTTGTGGACTAGCGAGGCGATTTAAAGAGGAAGAACTCATGAGAAAATGGTATAGAAAGGGGAAACTTTATCAGCAATTCTAACTCAAGGATGGTTGACATGGATGCTTACCAAGAGATAGGATCATTGTGCTTTGGTATCAAATGATGCATGGTGATTTCTATTTGTCTAAATAAAGATATAAAATGCATGTAGGTGAGCCAATGGATATTAAAGACCAATCTCTCCAAAGAAGAGCAAAGAAAGAGAGAGAGAATTTTCAAATAAAGAAAGCCCCTAATAGAGTAGATTTAACACTTGTAATAGGTAGCAAGTAGATAAATCAACCCACCCTCTTACCCTCCAAAGCCTTAGCAACCAGGATTATATTAAAGGGAAGACCCAAACCACTACCCTCCTAAGAAGGATACAAAATTTGAAATTTTGAGGAAAACCAAACTTCAAGCTCTCATATCATTCATTAAATCTGATTTTTCATGGAGGTAATTGGGTCCATAAATACTTAGTGAGAGGGTGAATTAGTTGTACATTAGTAGGGAAAATTAACCAATAAGAGGCTTATAAAATATCCTAGGAAAATAAATCAATATGCCTAAGATGATTGCAATCACTATGAACTGTATTTTCCAGGATTCATCCTCCATCTTCTAAAGAACCTTGAGTAGGTTGTATTTCTCCAAATAAGGTGATGCCATTTGTCGACACTTCCATTATGTGTGAAGAATCATTTCATTCTGATTTATCTCCAAATTTGTAGCCGTAACCTCCTCAATTAAGCCATAGTCAGAACTATGTATTTTTCGATCTTAGATCGATTCTTACTCAGTATTTAGCCCATAATTTCCTCAATACTTAGAGTTTGAGTGTGATTCAAGCCTTGTTAGAACATAGACATTAGAAGATTTCCATCCAAGTATAACTTACAGAAATTGGAGCTCACTTGCATATTAAATTTGAGCAAGAAAGGAAGTATTCTTTCCATAAACTAAAAATGGGCTAATAAGGTGGTTTTGGGATGATTAAGTGGTTAACTCCTTATTTGGAGCTACTACTGGCACAATCACCTTTTCCAATTGTACTTGGACTTTCTTAATAGCCCCAAGTCAACATTGACCTAGGAGGACCTAGTCCTTAATCTTGAGTCAATATTGGGTAAACTTGGTTCATGATCCCTACTAGTGAGAGTAGGCCCAAACTTGGGAGTTGCTTTGCATTAGTTTATTAGGCAATGATATGGTTCTATTGGCTTCTGGAATATTTGTTTTAGTTGTATATTATTGTTGTTGTTGTTGTTGTTGTTATTGTAGCTATTATAGCTTTTGAAATATAGTAGTAATATTGGTTCTTGTTTGTCGCATCTAGTTATCCATAATATTTTCCTTTTTTTCATATGGAATGTTCTTGATATTTTATTTTTATTATTTTTATTCTCCAAATGGGTTATCAAAAGATTTCCTGTCATCGAAATGTTTTTTGAAAAATTTTTGTGGGTCTATTGGAATCAATCTTTCTGCTCACACAAATGCTTATAGGGTTAAAATTATCTATATCTGGATCCTCTCAAGCCTCATGAAAGCAGAAGCCACTACGAGTTGTTGGTGTTGTATCCATAAAATACAAATAGTTTATGAACAAATGTACAATTTGAAGTCCTTTTGGTATTAACGCAACATTTTTGTGTATTATCATATAAATTAGAAGTGCATTTAATACCAATGCCTCTGTTATTTATAATAATGAAACCTTATTTTAGTTATAATATAAACTATGAATATTACTCTAGTCGTAAAATGCACATTATTTTGAAGAGGTATCAAAGTATTTAATTAAACAAATTTGTCATTAATTCAGACATAATTCCTTTAAGAACATAGTTGAAATTGATATGCAATTGTTATTTAAAATATTATAATTAGAACTATCGAGAGTATATAACAAGGCTACATAGTTGTTAGAACTTAGAAGTTGGCGTGACAAATTTACGAATAAGCCTTCGGAATTGTTTTAGCACAATTTTAAGACACATAATCTTAGCATAGTAAACCTAACTACTTCTTTAGAAAAATAAGCATGATAAATTATTAGATGGCTTGTATTTAATCACAATATAATCCATAAAATTAGTTTTTACAAGTGCTAAATGATGCTGGATAATGCTAAATTGTGCTAAAAGTCATCGAATACTGATGATAGTATTTATGGTAAATCCAAAAGAATATGCTCTTCGTTTTAGCATACCTTTGCCTCTTTTTTGGGGGGAGGGGGTGTCGGGTAAGGGCCTAAAAACTTTACTCCTTTAGTGTTAAGTGTATCATAGGTTGAATAAACTATGAGGTCTTGTGAAGCCTAGTTGTCTTGTTGTTCTTCTTGCTAGAAAACATGTATACATGCTTATCTTTTAGTTGGTCTTCTACCTTAGGGCCTATTATTTTCAAGTTATTATAAGTACTTATCATCAATATGTAGCACTGATCCATGCTAATAAGCATTAGTAAGCACTTATCAATAGTAATCAATAATCACAAGAAGTCAATCATATTACCTACTCACAATTTTAGCCCTTATCAGCATCAATGAGCACCTATCAATATTGATCAGTAAGAAGTTACTTATGATAAGTTAAAAAGAATAAGCATTTAATATGTATCCATCCTTTTGGGCTCAAAACTATAGAAAAAATAGCTGCGATAAATTTTACAAAACAGTGCCTATTATTTAATTTCTTAAATCTTAATACTACCGACTACCTTGCCTCCTCGAAAAAGAAACTAACAACTAATTTGTATGTAAGTGTCCATTTAAAATCTTAAGGAAGATTGGATATAATAATCCAACTTTTGGGAATATTGAACGCAAATATACCAACGTTTTTTCTTAGACACCAACAATATGACCTTAGGGGTAGTTTTTTTAAAACAAACAGACGTGCATCGATTTTTAAACAATTTGACCGGTCAAAATGTTTAACAGGCACTTTAGATTACATATATGATGGTAGGACTTGTTATCTCATTCTTTTAATATTTTTTAATAGGAACCCAAAACTAACAAGTGTTATCACAATTTGAACCCAAAATTAACTTCAAATTATGACAATCTAAAATTTTAAAATAATTTCAAATTAAGTAAATTAGTCTCACCACCAGACACATGTTTAGAATAATTCGACATGTTGGTTTACATGGCGTGTCAAATTATTTGAAAATCAATAGGGATTTATTAAAAAAATTATCCCTAAAAATCAAACTGTTGGGATTGAAAAATTACTATATTTTCATTGAATACCTTAAATAGTTGGATTATTTATGTTCAATATTTTAAATCTCAAATTTCAAAAACTTACCAGTTTTTTGACCCGTGCATTGCACGGGCTGCTAACTAAATCATATGTGTAATTGAGAAGATTGATGCCACTGTGTGTAGTGATAGCAAGGCATTATAGATTGATTCATGGAACTACCTTCTCAAAATGCATTTGGAGTATAACATGGTAATTCGTTGTAATATATAGGAACTAAATGAATGTACAACTTGAGTATTGAGAGATAGCAGATGTTAAGTTTAGCTGCCATTGTGGTAACGTAAATATATAAACACAGCCTTGCATCAATTGTTTAAAATTAAGCAATACAAATCCTACAATTGACATTTGGATAGACCTTTTTCTTTCTTTTGATTTGAACCTCTTTAAAATTTAAAGGTATATATATATATATCTATATATATATATATATATATATATATTATATATATATATATATATAATATATATATACTATATATATATATATATATATATATATATATATATATATATATATATATATATATATATATATATATATATATATATATATATATATATATATATATATATATATATATATATACAACATATATATATATATATATATATATATATATATATATATATATATATATATATGTATGTATGCAGTATCATAGTTCCTTGACCATTTGCAAAAACTATTGCACTAGCTCCTTGTGCCTTCGATTTATCTAACATGTTAGAATCAACTTTTGTAGTTAGCTACTACAATGGTAATTGAGCAATACTTGTTTTTCATGTTATATGCAGAAATTGGTTTTAGAAGTAAGATAAGATGGAGGAAGATATAACATATGAGATGGAGCTGGAGGGTCGTGAGATGGATAATACAGAAGAATGATTGCCATAAGAAATGTATTTCTTATATAGAATAAGATGAATGTTATAAATCTTGTTAGGGAAAAAGAAAAAAAAAAGTGTCAATGAAGGTTGATGTAATGACCTTTTTCAGTATAAAGTTGAATATATTGTATTAAATTATTAGACCATTGTCATATTGAGTAAGAATATGGGTAATCTTGACCTCAATTGTTACTTGTTGAGTGTGTATGTGCTTCCTGTATGGATCTCTGTATAAAGAATTTCTGAAAAACTATCTTAATGGTTATATTGTTTTATTTTCCGTTATATATATATATTATATATATATATATATATATATATATATAATTATATATATATATATATATGTATATCTATGTATATATACACACATATAATATATATGTATATATATACATACACATATACATACATACATATATTTATATATATATATATATAATATGATATATATATATATATATAATACACACATATATAATATATATATATAGATATAATATATATTATATATATAGATATATATATATATAGATATATATATTACACACATATATATATAATATGTATACATATACACACATTAATATATATATATTATAGATATATATATAATATGGTGTGCGCATGTGTTATATTATAAATATATATATGTGTGTGTGTGTGGGTGTGTGTGTATTATATATATACACATATATAGATATATATTTGTATATATTATGTGTATATGTACATATACATATATATATATATGTGTGTGTGTGTGTGTGTGTGTGTGATGTACTACATATATATATATACACACACACACACCCCCACACGTACGCACACATACATATACATATATGTATATATACACACACACACACACACACACACACACACACACACACACACACACACACATACATATACATATACATATTTACCATATATATATACACACACACACACACAAAGATACATACTATACATACATACATACATATACATATATACATATATATATATATATATATATATATATATATATATATATATATATATATATATATATATATGTATGTATAAGATCAGTTAGTGAGATAAAATGTTCAACATTATTTTTCGTTGCTTAAAATAAATGGTTAATTTTGTATAAGTGATTAGACTATATAGTTTTTTTCTGCATAATTCATCGCATAAAGAAAAGGAAACCTAGAGGCTCGAAGAAGTTTGTACCTTTGGCATGTTGTTGAAGACTTTTTTGTATATTATATTTCTGGTTTATCGTTTATGTCGTCTTCCTTTATTAAAAATTCCAATCCATCTGGTGGGTGAGGTAACCGTGCACATTGCTATATATAGTTGTCCATGGCTGAACACTAACTTGGGCAAGTAAACTCCAACATTTTTGAGTGATTGTCCCCGACTTTTGTTGGCATAGCACACTCTCAAAGGATATTGCCTCCTTTTCATGATAAATGGAAATTTGGGGTCACTTGAGCTAATGACTGTTATTGGGATTATGGCCATAGAGCCAATTTTATTTCCTGAAACTATCTTCCCATCTATAATGTATTTGCCCAAATGAGTAACTAATAATATTATTCCATTGTATAGTCTCAAACCTAGATTTTTATTTCTCAACAACATCATCGGGAGATCGACTTTGAGCTTTAGGAAATAGTTCAGAAGGCCTGATAAGTTCAATGTATTAAGAAACTCAATTGGAACTATGCACTTTTGTTTGCATGACTCCATTGAGCCATAGCGGATTTCATCATGACTTTTATAAATTGCTTTTGTGCCCTGAACACAATTGGAAATGTACTCATTTATTTCATCGGTTGTTTCATTTAATGGAGTCAATACGTTCCATTTAATATAGTCGATATGGATCTTTCTGTTAAGTACTCCTCATCTTTCCAATATTACTGAAACCTTGGATAGTACTCTTCATGATGGTACTTGTGGAGTTATTTTGTTCGGGGATGCACTTATTTGGAAGAATTTTAGTCGATCTTTTCCTTCTCCATCATGCTCCTTTGATTCAATAGATCCATCTCCAACGTCTGAGACCCATTTATTAAATTGCTATCTAACTCATTAGTCTCCCCATTTATAGTTTCATCACGCACCCACATGTTGGTTGTCAACATATAGACTTAGCAATAGTCTCATACATATAATCTATTGATGTTTGCTTGAACCACATCTTGTCCTTTACCTTTGACAACAATCAATAGGACCTGCCTGAAATCACCTCCTAATAGCAATGTCTTCCCTCCAAATAGCTTTGATCTTAAGTCATTGTTTTTCAATCCCATTATGTCTCTAAAACTGCTATTCACAGCTTCAAAGGCATGTTTGTGATCTATTAGTGTTTCAACCCATATAATCAACGATGTTCATCATAACAAATATGCCCGCTGACTTTTCGGTCGAATCTCACGTGTGCTCATCTCAGTTAAATCTACTGGTATGTCGAATCTACTATGTGCAGTATGACCTCCAGGTAAGAGCAATAAAGCAATTATTCCTTCACATCTTAACTTAGTAGTTATTGTGCAATATAAAAAAAGTCTTTCCAGTTCCTTTATGGTCATATACAAAACACAGACCTCTTTTATTGTTTGTGATTTGTTGTATAATAGACTCATAGACTTCCAGCTATTATTGATGCAAAGAGCTTTTCCACGGGCCATGTTGGATTCTTAGCTGATTAACATCATAGATTAGCTGCTTACGAATGATTTGATTATCTAGATGCCTTATTTCTTCTAAGTTAGGTTGGGGAAGTCCTTCAAAATCTTTCAAGCTCTTGCCATTCTTATTGAGTAGTTTTTCAATCTCAACTAACTTGAATATTCCCTAAATATTTTTTTGACCAATCTTTATCTTCAAACTTCACAATTTTGAATTCCTTAATAAATTTAAACATATTGGTCCCACTATAATGGTCTTCTAATATTTAGCGACTATGTTATCTACTTGTTGATATTTATAGTAGAAGTTCCGGAAGCAAAGTGGAAATGCTTTACTTCATCCATGTTGAGGATTGGATGATAAAATAATAGGACTATGATCTGAGCAAGTAAAGCAACTGTGTACCTTAAAAGCATTCGGGTAGACTGCAGACACAGTCTCTCCTAGATATAGTTCTATCTAATCTTTCATACACTATGTACCTATGTGCTCTTTTTTTTCCAGGTGAACATATCGCTATTGACTTGAATACATTCTGCATCAATAGTTGACAAGAAATTATTGAGTCTTTCGATTCTATTATTAGCCCGAACTTATCCCCTCTTTTCTCAGTGGGACAAGATAATTCATTGAAGTCTCCCATCAGGCACCAAGGGATGTTAATAACATTATTTAATTCTAATAAGTGTTCCTAAAAACTGTTTTGTTTTTATCTTGTGTTAGTGCATACACCCCTTAAATGATTACATTTTGGGCCTTTTTTGAATCTTGTATAAACAAGTGAATTGCTCATGGTTCTTTAATTAGGACAAACGCGTGTATGACACCATTGTTCCATAATACTGCCAAACCTCTAGAGTGGTTTATTGGTAGTACATAGTCAAAATGCTCAAAACCCATTAGAGGAAGAATTTTCCTAATGTTGTTTTCATTGACCATAGTTTTAAGTAAGAAGACCATATCAGGCTTGTGGGCTCTTGCCAGGAAATTAACTTCCTGTACAACTTGTGATTTATTGATACCCTACATATTCCAACTAATACTTTTCATTAGAATCAATTTATAAATCATAATACATACTTGCAATAAAGGTTATTACATGCTTTGACATCAGATATAAAACAGAGACTAAAAGTTTTCTGGGCCTGAAGGCAGTCTGAAACTAGGCCTTGGAAGCACAATGAGGAATGATATCCTCAAGCTCTTCTCTCACCACAACATGGTCAAGGAGGGCTTAAGGAACCAACTAACCAATCTAGGTGCTCTTCTTATATATGTTATGAATAGGTTTTATGAGTTTCCCTCTGATTCGAGGGCGTTAAAACCCTGACACTCTGAGCTAAATACCACAACAATAGATATGAGCTGCATGGGAATGACCAAACCATATATAGGCTCATGATTATAATGAATAGCAAAGTAGTTAAATAATCCGAGGTCCTTATCAATAATGCTAATGAGTCCACAACAGAAAGAAACTAAACTTGGTCTGGGCCTAAAGGCATTGTGGAAATAGATCTTAAAAAAATAGCAGAGAAGAATTTTAACATGTTTTTCTCTCACCATAGTAATCTCTTAAGATACTAGGGGATGTGCTCTACCTGTGCAAGGAAATTAGCTTCTCATTATGTGGTTTATAATGCAAAAAATGACTGAGTCCTTCAATATGGCCATGCGAGAGATGGATCTTGGAACTGGAGATGCAATTCCACATCCTCTGTCGAGGCTGTGAAAGCAGGTTACCTTATTATACCTAAAAAAAATGGGCGAACTAGCCGCAAATGATGCTTAAGTGAACTTGAAGATAAAGCAAATAATATAGAACCACGCCTATACAAATAGCCCACTAAGATCATCAGAGAAGGGAATAGCACCATACAATTACTGCATACTCTGGTACATGAATTGGTCTAAGGAGAATCATAAATAGATTCATGGTGTGTTTAATTTTATTAGTATTCTTGCCCATAAAGGAAATACTATTAGGGTAAGGTGGATATATATAGGGCTGAGCAAAAAAATCAAGTACCCGGTCCCAGTCCCAGAATCGGCTTGGACCCACTGGGTCCAAACCCAAAACCGGTTGAAATGGGTCCTTGATCGGGTTTGAAATTCAAGGCCTAATTGGAACCGGGTCCGGTTTCGGGTATTAAAAATGTGGATCCGACACAGAGCCCATCACCCGGTACCTGGTCTAAGCTATTTAAAAAAAAAAAAAGAGGTATATAATATTGTTATTAGTTATTACTCACCTCAAACCCTAATTTCTTTCATTCCTCCCAGGCTCCTGGATCCCCCCAACCCGTAGCCCTCAACCTCCTAGACTCCCCTAGTCCTCGCCCTTTCTCACTGATGTTCTAGCCAGCGACGCTAGCTAATATTTTCCAGCTGGAGATGCTAGCTAATCCTTGGCTCTCGATCTGTGCCGCGAATTAATCACTTGATTTTTCGGCATTTTCATCCG
Organism: Carnegiea gigantea; assembly: GCA_029747015.1. Lineage (NCBI taxonomy): Eukaryota > Viridiplantae > Streptophyta > Magnoliopsida > Caryophyllales > Cactaceae > Carnegiea > Carnegiea gigantea. The sequence goes on from JAKOGI010000172.1 coordinate 959,433, forward strand.
GTCGACGAGTCCTCGGCGTGTCTTCTCCCACGAAGGTGAGTGTTTCGTTTGATCTGTGCGGCTGTTTCATATCTCGATTTGTGCATGAATGCCCGAAATTGGGTCGATTTTTGAATTGATTTTCAGCCAGTGACTGCATGTTTCATGGCTCACATCTCTCTCTCTCTCTCTCTCTCTCTCTCTCTCTCTCTCTCTCTCTCTCTATTTGTCTATCTTTTACAGTAGGTGTCCTCGGCGAGGTAGTCTTCTCTGGCATTCTCTCTGGTCGGCGACAAGCTGATGTGTCTTCTCCGGCGATGGGTGAGCAATTTTTGTGCTTGCTCGTAAGCTTTTTTTCCTATGGATCTTGTGTTTCGATTGCTCAGTCTATCGAATCTACAAGTTTTTTGATTATTCATTCATCTGAATTTTATGTAATTCTATCATTTGATCCTCAGTTGATGCATAATTTGGCGATGGGTAACCAGTCTTGGAACCGGTCCCAACCAGTTTTGGGACTAGGTCCAAAACTTTTGGAACTGGTCTAATCGAGATTGGGACTAGTTCTAAATTCCTGGCCCGGTCTAACTGGGATGAGGACTGATTCCAAGAAATTGGACCGGGTATCCAGTCCTGTTCAGTCCTAGATATATAACATTAAACTAAATCTTGACAAATATGATGCAGTGAGTTTTATGGGCATTGTGAGCCATATTACAAACTATGTTCACGCAGTACACAAACTCGGGAGCAATAAAATCACAACAATGAGTCCAATCAAGATTATACAAAATGACCATGACAAAGTAAAATTTAATATGCATGGTAGGAGAAGCTTAGCAAAGGTATAATAAATATTAGAGATTTTGGACGATTGGTCCAATTGATCATCTTGAACAACACTAATCCATGCATAATGGAACCCATTGCAAACTACGGTAAATATCTCAAACACATTATCAGTATGATCTTTACTATATTTTGAATACAAGTAAGTAGGGGTCAACCATGAAATTAGCCAACAATAAGTGACAATAATCTCATGTCTTCTTCTGGAGAATAGAATAACCCCCAAAGTCCAGGCACCCAAGGTCTGAGCATCAAGAGTATGCAAGCTTGCATTATTAGTAACATATGGAGAATTATATAATTTCCCTATGATCTTCAAGGGGGCTTCATCCAAGCTAAACATATAAATGAAATTTCCAATAAGCCCGTATGACGAGGGCTGAATTTCTACTGAAACGAGCACTACAAGAGGCTGGTCCATTTGAGACCGAAAAAGTCGATATCTAAAACAGAAACTCTGTCTCTACTTAATTTTGGAGACCGAATAGAGACCAAAAACTATCGATCCCCAAAAGCTTGGCAGCAATTTAAATTTGGAGACCGAATTGCACACTTCGGTCTCTACCTGAGACCAAATTTTGAGACTAAACATCCATGATCTCCGTTGGAGTCTGGGCCAGATTGGTCTCTATTAGAGACCAAAAAATTTGGTCTCAATTAGGGATCAAGCATTTTGGTCTCTGATTGAGACCAAAACTGCTCGGTCTCCATTGGAGACCAAAATGGCACGGTCTCCATTTGAGACCAAAATGGGCTGGTCTCTAGTGGAGATCACTGACCTCGGTCGCTATTGGAGACTGGTTCTTATTTTGGTCTCAAGCAGAGACCGGAGCCCCTTTTTAGCTAAATTGGAGACCGCTACTCAGTTTCGATCTCAAATAAAGGTCGTGATTTCAATTTCGGTCTTTAACCTGTATATATGTTTTTGCAATAATTCTACCCATGGGAACATACCACCTACATTTTACACATCATGATATTTACAAGTTCGGGCCATATTTGCCCCCAAATGCAATATCTCGAAGTACGTGCCATACATTTGGCATCCGAAATTACATCAAAATTTTCACAGTTTCGCATTCCAAATCTACAACAACTGCGTACAACAGTTCCGTATCCAACAATTTTCGTAACACAGCTCACAATGGTTATCCACCATACATAAAAGTCCCGAGACCAATGTTCCACATTCAAGTGTTCAAGCAATTACAACTACGCATCCAACTAAGCTAAAGGGTACAACTATACATACCTAAATCTATGAGGACGGCTGAGAGTTGTCCGCATAGGTGGGGTGGCCAAAGAGTGCCGAGAAGCTATCAAACTGAGCATTAAGCTCCAGCAGTCTAATTCTTTGCTCATCCAGCTGCTTCCTCGTTGCTTCCACCTGCTCTCTAGTACTACTCAACTTATCCCTAGTACTCCTCAACTCCTCCTCTGTCGAATGTAGTCGAGCTTGGGTTGTCTGCAGCTCATTCTGCGTTGTTTGCAATTAATCCTGGAGTTGAGTAACTATCGGGGCCAAATATGTCGATGAAGTGTTGCAGCTACTACGCCTAAACGTGATCGGTCTCTCAAACATGGTAGGACCCTCTATTCCAAGTCCGTATATAGTGCCCTTCTCACTTCAACCACCACTAGCCTTAAAGAACAGGTGATCATCTACTGCTGAACCGACTTGCACATCAGTCCCTACTTTCAGTTGCTCATATTTTTCCTGCATCATCGGAATGAGTACAGAAAGTCAAATAAGAAGCTGGTGTACAGATTTCTGTCGTATAACTTCAAACCGAAGTATTGCTACAATGCTTACATAAACACTCTATGCGTGAGCATCGCACCAAATTCGCTGACCATTCCCATCAACCTTTGAATGAGTGGCAGCAAACAACTCAGCAGCCAAAGGTCTTCTTCCTAATTGCTTCGTCTATCATATACACATATATCTCTACATTAGCAACATTACAAAGTTAACAACCACGTATTCCAGTGATGTAGTTTATATTTTCATACCAGTTTCTCAGCCCACATTGTAGCTGATATTGACCCCTGGCTGTGCCCAATCTTAGCCTTCAGCCCCTCTGTCTTAGAAGATTGTATGCCAAATGACACTAAATATGATATACTTAGCAATGTTGGACATTGTGCTATGAAGGTGACAAAATGCATGAATACATTTAAGCATCAAGCCATACGCACTCCTACATGAGAACATGTTATTCAAATAACATAACAAATACAGGGAGAAATTGCAATAGAAGTTTGCATGCATTTAAAATACTCAAGGCAAGTTCCAACACATAACCACACAAGCTGCTCATAAATTAGTCATCGACGTGCACTACATAAACATTGAATCGGTGAAGTAGTCATCATCATCCTCATAAACATTATCATCATCTTCTTCTAGGAACCCCTCGTGCCAATCATCTCCACGTCCACCATCAGTGGCATTAACCTCCTTGTCCACATTGTCATCTGTGTCATTTTCCTCTTCTTGAATGATATCAACATCATCGTCTACGTCAATATCTCCTAAATTTGGCGTGTTGTCATTTTCATCTATTTGGAATGGTGTATCCTCTTCCGGGGCATCTATTATTGATCTTGGTTTCATTTTCAACACTGTCCACCAATCCTTTTCACTGTTGTCTTTCATAGGATAAGGCATGAAACAAACTTGGGTGACTTGACTTGCAAGGACAAATGGATCATACTTGGGATATCTCTTCATATGATTGACATCAACCAATTTGTATTTATCATGGACCACAATACTATTAATGCAGTCATACCAATCACACTTAAACAAGATCGTCTTATATGGACGAATATCCCCAACATAGTGTAACTCAATTACATCCTGGAGAATACCATGATATTCCTTTCCATTTGTTCCTTTCACGCACACGTCGTAATTCATTGTTGACTTGCTTTTCCCATATTCATATATATGGAAGTTGAAACCATTGATGTAATAATGATCCCAACGACGAACATGCTTTTTAGGGCCATATGCAAGTGCTCTTAGGATATTGTTATTGACGTTGGAGTGCAAGACCTGCATGGCCATCGTAACCACAAATGGTCAAATATGTTGTCATTATCGGTATACTACAGAAATACATCCTCAATGTAAGGAAAACACATTATGAAAATACGTACATATGCTTTGAACCATTCTGGAAATCTTTCCTCAAACTTTTCCCACACATCCGCAACCTGAACCTGAGAGTTCTGTTGGACCATCTCGACCTCAAACATGCTACACAATGTTAGGAGAACAACATGTAATCGTATTTAATGTATATACATTTTCCTCCATATGTAATACAGAAACTTACCGTTCATATTCTCCTAAAAACTCACAATTCGATAGCACAAATGCATGCGACAATCGATGATCCAAATGATCCAAGAACCGCACACTGCCCTCATTCGGGGCATATCCAATGTTACAGGCGAAAATGCTGGAAGATTGGCATCAGATTTGTCTTGGTCAATATTCATCACATTTCTGGGCAAATCCCTTGCCCTAACATCAACACTATCATCAAAATAGTTTGTAATGAAGTTCGTTACCTCTTCCATTAAGTATTCATCGTAAATTGAAGGCTCAACACGTGCTTTATTGCCTACTTTCCCCTTTAAATGATGAAAAAACCTGTAATCCAATAAATTGAAACGTTATTTGTGTACGCAACTTCAGAGATGATTTTCATGAACCATATCATACCTTTCATAGTCATAGATCCATCGATATTGAATCGGGCCTTCGAGTTTCAGGTCCGTAGGTAAGTGGCCAGGTAGATGCTCCATTACATTGAAGAATGCCGGGGGAAAAACTCGTTCTAACTTACATAATATTTCTGCAATGTTATTCTCCAAACGGACAATTTCATCAACATATAACTTCGAGGAACACAAATCTCAAAAGAACTGGCTAAGCTCAGTTAGCACATTCCAGACATTGGTGGGTAAGAGATCTCTGAAAGTTAGAGGCAACAAACGCTGCATGAAAACATGATAATCATGGCTTTTCCGGTTATGCCGTGAATCATTTCTCACGTCCACACACTTACTCAACTTCGAGGCATAACGATCTGGGAATTTCAGTTTACGGATCCATTCACACACCACCTTTCTGTGCTCCTTCTGTAGAACATATAGAGCTCGTGGCATAACTTCTCGCCGACTTCCTTCACCAGCTTCAACAATGCGAACATTAAGTCTCCTAGGTTTACAATAATTAAGCATGTCCTTCCTCGCATTGAGGTCATCTTTTGTTTTATCCTTCACATTCATCACCGTGTTAATTATTTGCTCGAAAATATTTTTCTCAATGTGCATGATGTCAAGGTTGTGCTGTATTAATAGCTTGCTCCAATAAGGGAGTTCCCAAAATATGCTACGTCTTGTCCAATTGTGAGACCATCCGTAGCCATCCACTGTTCCCTTGTGATCTGCTGTCGTTGGGAGCGAAGACGCATGACTCCAAACCCACTCCGCGGTCAACATAGCAGGAGGTTCAGAATGGTCCTCCCTGTTTTTGTAAAATATAGATTTGTTACGCTGAAATCTATGATCCTTTGGGAGAAATTGGCGATGACAGTCCAACCAGGATTGGTTTTTCACATGGGCTAGCCTGAATGCTTTTGTGTGTTCCATACAATAGGGACATGCTAATCTTCCACCAGTTATCTAGCCAGAGAGCATGCCATAAGTAGGGAAGTCACTCACAGTCCAAAGAATGGCAACTTTCATTAAAAAATTTTGCCTCAGGGGCACATCATATGTCAGTATTCCTTCATTCCACAGTTGTACAAGTTCTTCAACAAGAGGTTGCATATATATGTCCAGATTTCCTTTTAGATTCTTTGGATTGGGAACGAGGAGAGCAATGAACATAAACTGTCTTTTCTTACACATCCATGGGGGCAAATTATAAGGAGTCACAATCACTAGCCAGCATGAATATGTTTGACCGTAATAGCCAAATGGTGAGAAGCCATCAGTGCATAAGCCTAGCCGTACATTACGTGGTTCGGCAGCAAACGAAAGATAGGAAGCATCTAGATGTTTCTATACCTCGCTATCTGATGGATGTGCCATGACCCCAGGAGGGTGCTTGTGCTCATGTTGCCATCTTATACTCTCAGCAGTTTTCTTTGTTGCATAAAGGCGCTGTAGTCGAGGTCCAATGGGGAAATATATTAGCTGTTTCCTCGGGATTTGCCTTCGTTCTTTGCTCGTCCTTAAGTATCTTCCTTCATCACAAAAAGAGCATCTATCGAGGCCATCTGTCTCCTTCCAAAATAATATGAAACCATTGGGGCAAGCATCTATTTTACAATGTGGAAGTTCAAGACCCGCAAGCAACTTCTTAATTTCATAGTAATTGCCGACCATGTCGTCGTTATTTGAGCATATCTCCTTCATAAAGGATGCAATACCATTAACCGCTTGATGGGGCCGATTATATTCACATTTTAGATTGGTAAGCCGTGCAACAGCTTTTAGTAGTGACATTTCACATCCCTCGTACAATGGTCTCTCTGCTGCCTTGAGGAGTTCAAGAAATCCTTTCGCCTTTGGAATTAGTTCATGCTCCTCATTGTGCGGCAGCTCATGTAATAACGCGGATGACGCAGGTGCGTAGGCGTCCATCATCATATTCCTCATAGGGTTGGGTATTACTTGTGCATTGGATGAGGAAGTTGTAGCTCCGTCATCTTCGAGGAATGTTTCACCATGATGCACCCACCTGTAATAGTTTGGATGAAACCCTCGTTGGTACAAATATAACTTGATCATGTCTACATCAAGGTATAGTACATTGCGGCACTTCACGCAGGGACACTTCAGTTTTTGGCACCTCTGAAACTCTTTATGCACAAGCAAACTTAATAAACTCATCTACTTTCTCAACGAATGCCTTGCTTAGATACTTCCCCTCTATTCTGTTGTACATCCACTCCCGACTTAGATCCATTGTCTCATGAGGAACTGTATATATTACTAGCCAATCATGTTAATACTATTCGGCACCATGTAATGAATGCAATTACATATATCTAATGCAGTCCTTGCTCGATAAGTTAAGTAAACAACAGACAGAGGTTACTAGTAAGAATAATTACATTGTATCTGAATTCAATTACACTGACTATCATAATTAGATTTTATTCAATTCGATTCTTATGAATTTGTACTAATTTCAATATTAAGAGAAGGGATACTCATACAATGTAAACTATGATAGAATGGAAACACAACCTAGAAAACTACTATGAACTATTAGTTGTTTTGGCACCTGGGTCGAAATTTTATACATAGATATGTATATATGCATATATGTGTATGCATATGCATATGTATATGTATACGCATATGTACATACGTACATAAATACATATATATATATATATATACACACACGTATGTATGTATGTATGTATATGCACATGTATAATGTGTGTATATATGTGTGTGTGTGTGTGTGTGTGTGTGTGTGTGTGTGTGTGTGTGTATATACATATATGTGTGTGCGTGTGTGTATGTATAATATATATATATATATATATATATGTGTGTGTGTGTGTGTGTGTGTGTGTGTGTGTGTGTGTGTGTGTGTGTATGTGTGTATTTATATATGTGTGTGTGTGTGTGTATATATATATATATGTGTGTGTGTGTGTGTGTGTGTGTGTGTGTGTGTGTGTATATCCTTTGATTTCAAACTCAATACAACATTACAAGCGCATTTGGGCATACCCTAATGATTTAAGGACATATTTACATTGCAATCCCTTAAATTCTTTTTATTCTCCCACTGTTCATGACTATCTGTAAGTAGTCTTGCCTTACTTGTTTGAATATCCTTTGATTCCTTTCCATCCAACATTAGTAGATTATTACATTCATGGTTGATACAACTTCATTTTCTATTTTCTTTTTTTTTAATGCTTGAACACAACTAACTAGCCACACAGCTCGAAGGAATTCACATTAAAAAAATAAATGTTCAAGAGATCTAAGTTCTAAATTACACAGAACACAATTATCTTTTCTTATCCTTCTACATTTGTTCAACCTATCCCTGGTATGTAGCTTATGATGTAACGCAAGCCAGCAAATGAAGTAACATCTATGAACTCTGAATTTGTGCTAAATGAGAGGAAATCAGTCAAAATGAAATCTTACTAGCTTTCGCTTATTGTAGCCATCTTTTGGGCAATACTTACTAGTGCAATACTTGCTTAGTCTATGTCATTTTCCAGACATGAGGACAAACCAGTGGAAGTCATTGAAGCACAGGGTTTGAGACAAGCAAGTTGAGGAGCTTGAGCATGAAAATCGACTTCGTAGCCAGCAGATATGGACCAGTATGAACATTCTATTTGATTCACTTGGCTGTGACTTATGTATGGTGATGTAATGTCTTTGCATAGTAAAACTAATTTTTTTAGCCAAGATGCATATTATTATTACAAATGAAAATTCCTCCTATGATGATTCACACTAACTAGAAACTGGGCAGCACTAGTGGATAGATTCTTTTTTAATAAAAACTCACTACTTTCTCCTTTAGTCTTGTGTTTTGAAGTTCTGAAAGGAGGGAAATCCATTATGTTCTTCATCCTGTCTTATCAGCTGTCTTTTTCATCCTTAAACTGAAGGTTGAATGTGTATGTGGACAGAATCAGAGATCTGTACCTAAGTTAACTGACATTTGCAGATTGCAAAATCTAGAGGCTCATGTTTGCGTTAATGTGAGTAATGAAAAACCTAATGAAGCTTGGGATCATTTATCACTGGGAATCCTAAAGCTATGTAATTGCAGGTGTCCATGTTGAAGAAGGAACTCCAAACATGGATAGAGCATGAAAAAGAAAAGGGGGACTTACAGATTTTAAGATTTCAAGATTGTCACTATCAGGAAGGAACTCAGCAACCCTGACATGAAAATCCAAACAACGAAACTTCAGAACCCCTCAAATTTCTCAACTGACTAAAGCACAACCTAATTTTCGAACCTCAGCAGCTCACCATGATTCCAGAAATTCGAAAACCTGAACCCTAACGATAATTCATAAGTACACAATGCAAACTAAACCCTAAAAGGCTAGGCCATGAACTTACCTGGGAGGAGGAAGGGAATGTCGCAGCGTATAGGACGGATTCGCACTCGGAGCCTACACTTCAAGCTTTGAATGCACTGGGTAGAGGTTCGCACATACAATGCAAAACTCTGCACTTGGAGCCTTTAATTTACTGAGCAGTTGGCTGTGGTCGACAATGGCGACAAGTTTAATCCTTCCCCTCTACCACTCTCTTTCTCTCTCTCTCTCTCTCTCTCTCTCTCTCTCTCACGCTAAAGAAGATGCGTCGAGTGTGGTGGTTTGAGATTAATCCATAGAAATTAATTGGAGGGAAGAAGGCAGGTTGAGACCAAGCTTGGAGGCCGAAAAAATTTGGTCTCAATTTGAATGGGCCGGCAAATTGGTCTCTAATTTCGGTTTTTATTTGAGTCCAACATTGTTTGGTCTCCAAGTTTGGTCTCAGTTAGAGTCTGGTCGTGATTTCGGTCTCTAAATGTAACCCCTTCTAGAAGTTTGGTCTAAAAACTCCGAGACCGAAATTCATTTTGGTCTCTAATGGAAACCGTGCCAGGAGTGTGGTCTCTAAATCTGAGACCAAAAATTTGTTCGGTCTCTACTGAAAAAACAATATTGAAGTTCAGTATCTAAATCTAAGACTGAAATTTTTTTGATGGTCTCTAATTGAACCCAAAATCACATTTGGTGTTCAAAATCTAAGACTGAAAATTGTTTTGGTCTCAAGTGGAGACCGCAATTTGATTTCGGTCTCTGAATTGATTTCAATTTGATACCAGCATTTTCGATTTCTGAATTCGGTCTCCAAATTTAATTAGAGACCATTTTGTTTTTCGCTCTCTATTTACATGGCTCTTGTAGTGGAGAACCATGAGAAAAATTATCACAATAATATACAACTCTCTCAATTATGAGATTCATATGCAATGTTCCCAATTCTAAGTCCAAGGCCTAGTTTGGGAGATAGATCAATATGATAAAGAAAACTAATTCAATGAGGAAGGACATCAAGATAAAGGACAAGGGGGTAATGTGGGGAAGGAAAGGAGATACAAAAGGGAAGGACACGTACCTTGAATGAAGTCAGATCAACCAAGAAATATTAGGGTTAAGTTAAATAAAAAGGAATAATGGCTAGTAAATGGAGATCGGAATTCAATTTTTTTTTTTTTTTAAGGGTAGAGCTGATGCTACATGGAAGAATAAACTAGTTATTAAACTGAGAGACGAATATGGTGTATGAATTGATAACCATAAAGTAATAGGGAGAAATTCATATTAGATTATATTCAAAGATTCAATTAAGCACATAAGGGCAACAGAACTTTGCCTAATCTTGGTCTTCCTAAATTAATTTTAGACATCAATAACACTGATCTCATTCAACTTCCAACCTTCAAGAAGTGAAATCCTCGATTTTCAGCATCGAGTCTAATAAAACGCCAGGTTTGGATAGAGTTAGTGCATGCTTCTTCAAGAACTACTAGAATGTTATTAAGAAGGATTCATTCAAATGTGTTCTTGAATTCTTTACAAGTGGTAAAATTTTGAAACAAGTTAATCACACCTTCATAGCTCTAATTCAAAATACTAACAACCCCTCACAACTAGGCACTTTAGACCTATTTGTCTTTGCTCTATAGTTTATAAAATTATCTCTAAAATCTTGGTTAATAGACTAAGACCTTTGCTGGAGACACTAATATCACCATTTCAAAGCGCCTTTGTACCAGGAAGATCAATTCATGACAATATGCTACTGATCGATTAGATCATACATAAATTCAAGAACCTCAAAAGCAAAACCGTATTGGTGGCCATTAACTTAGAGATGGAGGAAGCTTATGATCTACTAAAATGGGACTTCATTTTGTAGTGTTTGCAAGAAATAGGATTCCACCCTACATGGAATAAATCGATTAAGCAATACATCTCTTCAGTATCATATTCTATTATAGTAAATGATGAACCGAATTGCATGTTCATTCTAACTAGAGGAATAAGACAGGGAGACCCGTTATCTCCATATCTTTGACATTCTATACGGAAGTTCTCAATCATAAGCTGCTACAAGAAGCCAAAACTCATAAATCAGGATAAGGGGTGAAGATATGTCCTAAGTCTATTGTTATGCCATGTACGCTTTTTGCAAATAACTGCTTGCTATTCTCTAAAAAAGAAAAAAAAACTCAAAAAGTTGTAATAAGCTTAAGAACACCTATGTAGAGATTCCTTGGGCAAGCATTTGGGTTGTCCTGTTTTTCAAGGAAAACCATTTAATTCAAGCTTTGAAGATATTATTAGCAAGGCCATTCCTAAGTTAGAGGGCTAGAAAGTAAATTGCTTATCCAAAATTAGAAGGACAATCTTGATACGATCGTAACTAGAATTACTACTAGCATCTACAACGCTATGCCTTGAACTACCGAAAAACACTAGTAACTATTTCAATATACTTATTAATAGAGAATTGTTTTAGAAGAAATTCAAAAGGTTACCGCATATAGTATAGGTCAAGGTATGTATGCCAAAACGTAAAGGTGGGCTAGGCGTACGTAAAATAGGAGCTATTAATAAGGCCTACCAGTGTAAATTGGCCTGGAAAGTACTCACAATTGACCCCAAAATATAGGTGCAATCTGTTACGTCAAAATATCTCCAAAATTCAGATTTCTAAATTATAAAAGGAAAATACCAACTCACCAATTTCGAAAAATATCATAAAATGTAGGGACTTATTAAGGAAAGGTATAAAATGGAAAGTTAGGAAAGAAGATGATATCTTTTTTTGGTATGATAATTAGGTAAAAAACTGTAGTCTAATGGATATTTTAGAATTGTCCATAGAAAATATCACTACTCCAGATGCTAAAGGATTTTATTTAGCACAACATGGGTTCGGATCTTCCCAAACTATCGTAGATCCTCAATAACCACTCCATTATAAAGAAAATATAGGGTATAACTATTCTCGTTCATCACACTAAAGATTCCTTTTGGTTAGGGACTTAATAGCTTATTAGCTTAATTCAATACGATATCTACTACATGGATCGCCAATTATACAAACCCACATGAAACTTCGGAGTTGCCTTTTAAATAGATTTGGAAAATCGATACTATGCCAAAAATTAAAAAAATTTTATAGCAAATGTGTCATAACACATTTTGACAAGAGGAATCCTCTTTAAAAAGGGGTCTCAACATTGACCCAATCTATCTAATCTGTCTCGATGAAATTGAGTCAACCGAACACTTATTTAAAGAAGGTTACATGGTTAAAAAGGTTTGGGAATTAGTGGAGAAGCACCAGTGGCTACCAGTTGACGCGTCTCTTACTAGTTGCCAAGATATTCTCCATAGCATAAATAGATTAAGGCACCTTCAAAATCCAAAACTACTTCAAAAATGTAGTTTTATTCTATGGAGGATTTGGAGATCTAGAAATGTTACGCTATTCAATAATGGTGTATTTAATCCTCTAGCCCATTTAATTCAAGCTAAAAAAAGTAAGTGTTGAATGGAGAATTCGAACTTGTATGTATGTTGATAATTACTCTAGGGGGCCTTCTCCCCTATCTACCTTAAATCATTTAGTGCGGTGGCAACCCCTCATCCAGGATTCATCAAACTCAATTTTGACGGATTACTCAACAGTGCTTCAGCAATAGGTGGATTCATTATCCGCAATTCGATAGGTAAACTACTTACTGTAGGAGCATCATTCTGTGGATAGGCATCTACACTCGTTGCGAAAGTTAGAGCACTAAGGGATGGAGTACATGCAATAGCTCAAGCAGGTTTTAATAATATCGTCATAAAAGGTGACAATCAAATTGTAATTCAGGCATTAATAGAAAGTATGCAGATCCCTTGGTAAATTTCAATATCATTGAAGATGTTCACGCTTGGTCAAGTCAAGTATTTATATTATTACTAACCATATTTTTAGAAAGACAAATATAGCAGTAGACTGGCTATCAAAGTTTGGGCATTTTATCGCAGGATCATTCTTCTCAGATTTATGTTTTTCACTAATTCTTAGATCAATACTAGCCGATGATGTAGTTGGACGGATGCTTGTGAGAAGAGACGTCTAACATTCTCTAGTTAACCTTTAACACTTTATGGAAAAAAATAAGTATTAATATGCAAATATTTAAGCATAAGCAAAAACATTCAAATCCTCTCAAAAGCTCAATAAAAAAATCTAACCCTTACTGAAATTAGTCTTATGCGAGATCACTTAAATTCTTTTCTTCAAATGTCTCTAACACCATTGTTGCCGTTGCCAGCATCTACCTTGTTATCATGAATTAACCTGAAATTAAAACAAATCATAACAAACTGAAGTTTTAAATTATATGCATGATATAAGGATATAATTATATCTTATCAAAGTAATTACTACATGCCTTCCATTCCTTTGTTTGGTGTCATTTTTAACTATCTCACATTTACCATCCTCTTACTTTGAGTAATCTCGTTCATCCCCGATATTATTGGAACCCAATCCGTGCATAACTTGTCAAAAAAATATTAATCATCTTATCTACCTCTCACTAAAAATGATAATAATATTAGATTCTGGTAACTCGAAGAGTCTTTTCAGCTTATCCTTGTTGTTAACGTAACTTGTATTCAAATTATACACGTCAGTAGCAACTTTTCTTCCTTTTGTTGCATCATTAACGCTTGACAGTACCTTCAAAATAATATATGAATTAACTCATATATGTTAATTCAGTACAATTTGAATAAATTTTAATTTTAAATATACAATACTATATAGAGCAAGTTAGTCTAGAAATACTATAAGCTTTAAAAGTATAGCAATACGTTTTCATTATTTCCCTCTAAAAGATAGGATTTTGGGAGCACTTTATTTGCGGTAAAACTCTCTTTATAACCTGAATTATTGTAAGACTTTATATTGAACTGGAAGATATGTTTCTCTCTTATAATTTTCTTGACTGGAGAAGGAAGAATGTCTTCCTCCCCTTCATCTTGTGATATGCAACATCATTGAAATTTTATATATGTAACTCTACATAAAACATTTTAAGGACAATAGGCAAGCAGTGATATTTATATTTTATTAGCATATTACCTTCTCATTTGTATGTGTGCCCAATTAATTTCTCAGCCTTTTTATCGAAAAAGACAAATATTATTATAATAGATTCATTTTCCACACCGAGTTGTAACCGGAACCTAGGGAACTTCTTTTTTTATGTCAACATGTGTGAAATTTAAAATTGGATTTATGTAAAAGATTGATAGAATGCTACCTAACAACAGGAGTTTCAATATTTTTAATGCAATGTCAGCATCATAACTGCGGTCTCTCTTTTCCGACTTTCTTCTTTAGTAAGAACATGAAATATGGCTCCAGTCATGTTCCCTTGTAACATTGACAATTTCAGCAACACTATAGAAAACGAAGCTTGTCTATTAAGGGAGAAGGGGAATACCACATACTATTATTAGTCTACACAACTTCCATCCAGATTTTAAGAGCAAAATATATATCAACCTAAGAGCCTTTCTTTGCTAATTCCAGAAGTTGATTAACACTTCTAAGCTTTTCAAGTATCTATCCTTTTGTGATTATCTATGGAATCACATCTAACCTTGCAGCATGTTACACTCCTAAGCAAGCGTATGGTTGTCAGCTGTAGTACTTGAGAGTTGAATCCATAGGAAAGGGGTCGAATCTAGGCCACTACAACTGAAAGTAATCCATATTAATTAAATTAAAAGCAAGAACCAAGCAAAATAGAATCATTCGACTCATAAAATTGAAATTAGTCTGAATATGATTAAAAACTGTAAACTACATATCAACAGCTAAAGAAGTTGTCATGACTACTAATGAAAGTATAAATTCTAAATAACCAAGAGACAAGGAAGATGAAAGAGATATATTACTGCAACCGTTTAAAGCCAACGAGGAAAATAAAATCTTCAATGAGTGTCAATCACAAGTATTCAACATACACTACGAATCCAAAGGAATGATAAAAATCGAAACTTTGAATGAAAAAATTTTGGAGGCGACAAAAATTACACTAAATTTTAAACTATAAAACTTGAATTGAAATTAGAACAAGAAAAATTGAAATAAAACTAAAACTAAAATAATTGCATAAAAGTCAAATCCAAAGAATTTCTAAAATTATAATAATCTTTAAAACTACTAGAAATTAAAGATGGAATTGGGAGGGAGAGGAAATTGATTCTTTACAAAGCGCCCAAGGACCCGATTTATATTAGAGCTAAACCTTCAGCTTTCCTAATAACATTAGATTTCTTATTTTTCAAGCAATTTTTCCACTTTCCTAATTGTACTCAACTGCCAATTTTTAATTTCTCCATTGATTTGGAAAGAGTTTCCACCACCATATTTCTTCAACTCTTTCACAACTTCAATCCTAAACATTCAATATTCACGTGTTAATTGACGTATAATTTAGCACTTTTGGTGACGAAAGAAATACCCGACCACCAAGATTTTACTCATCCTTGAGTAAAAGAAAATAAACAAAAGTATACCTAAGACACCTAACTCACTTTTGTAGGAATCACAGTTGCACTTAGTACATGCAACATGCCCTGGAAACCCCTAGGTTCCTCCTAGTGGACAAGTGTGGTTTCGTGAGGGTTTGTAGAAGATATACTCACAAAATCTTTAAAGAAGAATAGAAAACAGAAAGAAATCTTTTTGAATTTTTCACATGTAATCAAATATGCATAAGGGAAAACTGTACACACTTGGCGAACAGATCACCCCTGCAATCCAAATATCAAATTATACACTTACAATGTACATATCAAGATTTTTAATCCTTAAGGATGACACCTTTACACCAATTTTTCACCTCACAGACCATCAAAACAGTAGTCCATCCTGGAGTGCAATGTGCAAGTGCACCATCACCCTAGAAATTATGCTTACCAAGATTTGACTTAATCTCATTTGACTATTTTATTAACTTACTGACTTGGGAAGTAAACTTTTTTACTAACAGTGTTGCCTCAAAGGGTAGCACCCATCCGCGCATGCCTCAAAGGATTACTTGTAATTCCTGACTTTACAACTTTTTTTTGGTTGTTTGTTTTTTCTTTGTTTTTGCCTTTTATCTAATAAAACAAAAGAAAAGACAAGTGGGAAAATAAACCATGGATGCCTAAGACCCTAAGACATCGGTGATATGTAAAGTAAGGAGTGGACTCAAAATTATAACAGAATAACAGGGTTAGAATTAGGATATAGAATGACAAACTTTGGTCAAAGGTCTGTCATGCACAATATACTTATATACAACCCAATAATAAGTCACAAGGGGTCAAAATCAATCATGATAGTACAACTCCCCAAAATCACAAAAATAAGAATGCTTTTTGTTTTTTTAATAATATTTTCCTCTTTTTGCTTTTTCAAAAATTTTGGAGCATAGCTTCTCCTCCCCTACCCCAAAATCACACAATCTTTGCATTGTGAGAAAATGAGCATCTAGAACATAAAAGAAAAGACAAAATAGAAGAAATGACATACACAGTGTACAAGAGATAAAACAATAATACCTGGTCAGGCGTGGAATTACTCTTAAGCTATAGTTTCTTAAAATTCATTTAGACAGAGGCTTATGGTGCATCAGCCATGCCATATCAAGCTGAACATAGCTACTCAAATCAAAACTTATTAGTGAACGTAGTAGCTTATCAAACTTGCAAGAAAAATTCTCAATAACAATGAAACAGTGGAAATTAGAGAGTTGAAGTTAGAAAGCATATATCCATAGGCCTGTTCAACTTATCAAATTGTTAGGCCCCGTCATGAAATAGATAGATATAAAGGGCAGCCCGATGCACAAGCATCCCGCGTTCACGCAGGATCTAGGAAAGGGCCGCATCCCAAGGGGTGAATTGTAGGCAGCCTAACCTGACTTTGTCAGTGGCTAATTCCGCGGCTCGAACCCGTGACCTTTTGGTCACATGGAGACAACTTTACCGTTGCTCCAAGGCTCCCCTTCATGAAATAGACAGACATCCTCACAATAAACCAACAAATTGGTCATTGTATTAGCAAGTTGATTAACATGAACAAACTATCTAGGCACATCAATGGGTCCTAAGTCCATAGGTCTCTTAATTTTGGCATGCTTAAGAGTCTAATCCAAATCAGTGGGTCATATGCACAAAAGTCTCAGACTTTAAAAATCACACTTGGATGACTGAAAGAGATGGTCAGCTATCATAGGGTAAAAAGAAAAGGATTCATATTCAATGCAGATACCCAAATGTAGACCCTCATTGACATCAAATTCACATGATAAAGACTCATATTCCACAGAGATCG